>JAESVK010000163.1:102656-126714 GCA_017140935.1 Hamamelis virginiana
ACCTAACGGTGCAGAAATGTTCCTTGCAGTATTTCTCATATGTGTGCTATCTTATGAAAAATAATTAGATGATAACTCTCTTTTTATTAATTTCAAAAATTGAGCAAGAAAATAAGCTTATTGAAAAGATTAATTATTCGATCATAAAAGAACTTACTGTTGAAATCCATTGCATTTCTACAATTGGATTGCTTTGCAAGAAGGCTTCTGCAAAATACAAATCAATATCGTTACACTAAAACCTCTTTAGCACCACACACACACACACATATGAGAAATACTGCAAGGAACATTTCTGCACCGTTAGGTTGGGAAGTGATTTTTGGTGTTTGTGTGTGTGTGTGTGTGTGTGTAAGAGAGAGAGAGAGAGAGAGAGAGATTTGAAATGTTGCAGAGCATAAAGATTGGCTAACTCACCTGGGGAGAAGCTTAAGGAGTGTAATGGTAGTAAGAGAGCCCAAAAGAGCACCAGCTCCTACCAAAGCTAAACACTTGAGTCTGTCTTCCATTGTTCTTCTGTCTCTTTTTTCTAACCGTACAATGTTGGTTTGCAGGAAACTCTACAAAGGTTTGTACTTGGAGGACGAGGTTTAGAGCTTGGGGTTTATGATCGGATGACGCTGATAGGGATTGCAAAGGGCGGGGCGGATTTTCCGGTCTGTCATTCCTTCCCCGCTTATATAATTATTAAAATTACTAGCATCAATCGCCAACCATGCCCGGATCTGAAAAAAACTATTGGAACATTAAGAAATTTATCAAAAAATATAAATAATTAATAAGTTGTTTGATCAATTTTAATTTTTACATTATTTAATAAAATATTTTTAAAATTTCAAATAATGTTCGGGTATGAAAATAATAATAGGACATTACAAAATTTATTGAAAATATAAATATTTAGCAAAAAAAATATCAATTTTAATTAATATAAATATTTTTAAAAAATTCATCAATCTTAATTAATATAAATATTTGACAAAAATTTTGATCAATTTTAAGTTTAACATTATTGAACAAAATACATTTTCTAATGTTGTCCAGTTATACAAAAAAATAATGTAAAATTTTTTTTTTTCAAAACTAACTATGAATTATTATTTTTTTTAATAATTAAATAATATTAATGGAACCTTTTTTGCTAGAATTTAGACAAACCACGTAGAGAAATATGTGAGGGAGATCGAGCTTTATTATTTTTTAATAAATATTTGAAATTTGAATTTAAAATGAATGTAAGAAGAGAGATAGTAATTGGATAAGGAGAAAAACATGGAGCGCATGGGTTGTTTAAAGAGCATTAGTGTGAAAACTCAAATTTTTAAATTACTATTTTTATTGATTTTGATTAAAAAAAATTTATATTATAAAAATTCCCCCCATGTCCCTTTTATTTAAAACATCCCCTCCCCTTTTCTTTTACTTGCCACATTCGGCCAAGAGGAGAGGGAGCCCAAGAAAGTGAGGAAAGAGAGAGGGATTTCGGGAGAGAGAGAGAAGAGGGAGCTTACCTAGGTGACCGGAGCTTGCAGTCGCCGTAGACTCGCCAGAAAAAGGTAAGTTTATTTTATTTGTTCCCTTCTTCATCTTCCCCTTCTTTTCTATTTTTGTTTTCAAAACCCATTTTATGGGTTTGAAGTTCACATCTTTGGATCCATGGGATTTGTTGGTTCTAGATGCTTTCGAGTGATAAATCAACCTTGGTTTTGTAAGATTTGAGGTTTTGGTCGAGAAAATCTGGGATATTTTGACTATGTATCATGTTTTGGGTTTATGTGGGTTTTATACCTAAAACTTTGTGGATCTCATGTTTTTACCACTGGATCTTGTTTATTCCTGTGGATTTGAAGTTGTTAAGTTTTATTGGAGATAGATTGGGAGTTTGGATGTTTGGATTGATGTATTTTGAAGCTTTGGAGGGTTTTGTGTTATTGCTGCTCGGATCTGTGCGTTATGGAGCTTAAACAGTCGACTGTCTCCCTGAAACAGTCGATTGTTTGCAGCGGTTTGTTAGACAGTCTACTGTTTGTCTCTTTTATATGTATTTTTCCAATGGAGAGCCTAAATCTATTGATAAGGCCCTTTCTTTTTCTTCTTGCTTCTTTGGATCACTTTATCTATGACAATAGGTTAGAATTTTTGGGAACGAAGTCTCGTTTAGTTTTGTGGTAGTGAAAGTTAATTTATGTATTTATTCATATCTTCATTTTCATATTTGAATAGCCTATAGGAGGATCATTACGCATCTTAACTCGCATTTTCTTATAGGACTGTTGGAGACATAACCCTCGAGGTAGGAATATTTATATTCTTACTGATATTGATGATAAATGTTTTAGGGCTGTCGCCCGCATTACTAAATTATGAGAACTTTATTTACAATCGTGGATGCAGATATCATATTGTTTATAAATAAAATGGTGTTGTGGTTAGAATATGCAAGTATACCATGATGTGTTGTGATGTAACGATGGCGTGCTATGATTTATCTATGTTTATAATGTACTGAATAAATATGGGCTTGATACGTGGATTTGGCATCTGTAAAGAGACTACTCACATGCCAATGTGATAAGTGTGAAAGGAATGATTATATATTTACGAAGAGGCATGTGTATAGAGACAACTCCCATGCCAATGTGATTGATATGCTTATTGGGTATACGTTTATGGAATGGCATGTGTGTGGAGACTACTCCGATGCTAATATTATTGATATGTTTATTTGATGAATCATGAGCACACTTATATTATTTTTGATGAGAAATGTTAATAGATTACATATGGATATTTGTATATTTCTTAAACCACACTTGGATTTGTAATTTTGGGACTTTGATGATGTATGCATCATTATTATTATCATTGTTAGTTAAGAATGATATTTCTACCGAACATACAAACGCTCACGCTGCCTTTTATGCAGCAGATTCTCAAGATAGCGCGACAAGATCGTCAAGGCATGATGTTTTTCCCACTGTGCTAGATTGGGTGGTGTTCTGGGCTTTGGTATTGAAGAATAGGTAGATGATCCCTTGTAGTCAGAAAACTATGAATCTTTTAATGTTGAAATGATATATTTCCTATGTGCTAGGGATGTTGGCACAGTATACTATGCTTGGATATGATATATTTATGTATTATATTTGACGGATCAGGGACATATGTATTACTCATTTTAATGCATCTCATGCTTGTTATATGTATCATTCTTTATACCTTATTATGGAAATGTGAATGAGCTTATCAGGTTGTATCTCCATTTGACACGTATTGACCTATCCGAGAGGATCCTCAGTAGCGTTAGATTGAGGCGTTACAATTAGGATCTTTTACTGAAGAGAGTGAATTTGAATCAATAATAGAATAAAAAAAATAAAGGAGAAAAATGGAGAGCTTGCCAACTCAGCCCATTGAGGGAGGGCTTGGCATATATTATAGTAATAGTTTATTTTCTATCTCGTCCCATTTCCCATCAAGGTATAGATTTTCGTAGGAGTGCAACTCAAAACAAGTCAATATGGAATCCAATCTAATCAAATGCAATTCGGATTGAATTAGAATCTGTTCGAATTAAATTTAGATTAGTCCTGGTTTCATTTCTTTAAAGCGAAATCAATTTGGACCGATCCTTAGATTCGGTCATTTTGAATCCGGTCTTATTCGAAATCCAGTCCGCCAATCTGATCATATTAAATTATACTTTACTATTATTATTATTGTATACTCTATGCAACTTGCAATATTCTTTTTGAATTGTTGCAATATTATAAATTTAAAGATACGTTAATCCCAAAAAAAAAAATTTATATTTTATATTTTCCTAAACTAGTTTAAAAAGCAAACCATTTTTATTTCGCCTTTATATCTTAACATAAGGACATCAAAGAACATTTTATAATTTTTTCTTTCGGATTGACAATTTTATTTATTTTTTGGATTGGCATGTACTAATTAATTACTTAAGTAGGTTTTTTATTTTGGATTATTGGACTAAACATTGTTTTATTTTACTTATTATTACTTTTGTTGATGATGAATGCTTAATTATTATTTTGCTCAATTGTTTAATCATGTGGAAATGTGAATTTTACATTGTTACTTGTTATAACAGGATAAAATCAAGTTCTTATGTTGCTATGATGAAATAAACATTAGAGACTTTTTAAAAAATTTATTTCTTTAAAAAAAAAAAAAAAACCACGGTCCAATCCGATCCAATCCAAATTGAATTCAGATTGGTCCAAAACTGGTTTGAATTCAATTAGGATTGGTCCTGGTCCTAGAATTATCTTGGATTGGTCCTCATTTACCTCCAATCCGATCCAAGTTGCACCCCTAGTTTTTAGGGATTTTTGAGTCATAGGTCCTTCCTTTTAGGGTTTTGGAATATTAGGTTAAAAAAAAAAGGGTAGTAGCCGGTTAGGTCCTTCATTCATTTTGCTGGACATTATTGCCCTTTGATACAAAGACTCCAAACAAGCCTCACATATGCAATCCCAAAAAAAGCAGCTACTTTCCATATTTGTAGGGACACACACGATAATATCCCATGAAAAAAAGGGATTGATATAATTTCAAAAAAAAAAAAATCCATCTTTACTGTGTGAATCTAGATTCTTGGGTAGTGGGTGTGCTATGCCCATCGACCGGTGCCGAAGAGATTAGAAGACTCGCCAGAAAGCTCTATCTTGTGTCAGAATTGTTTCAAATCCCGCTGGAATGCTGTGTGAACATTTTTTTAGCGTATTGACCTAAAAAAGGTAGCTTTTTTAGACCCTTGAACAGATATATTTCAAATTTAACATATATTTTTACATTCATATCACATTATATATGTGAGGGCGTATAAATCATAAATACATTTGGGTTTGCCTTGATTTTTAAGGGTTTTGAGTGTTCATATGTTATACTTTTTTGGCAATTTTTCATGTAGTTAGTTTCATCAAACCCATTTTGTCTAGGTTTTGACGATGAAAAGGTCACCGGAGTGGTTCTTCTACTTCGGATTATCATGGCCCCGAAACTATAATTTATATGTTTATTGATTTGGGCAAATGAAGGGTTTAACACTACTCATCCCACTGAATTGGTAAAAGATCCAATATTTATCTGTTTTAATCAGAAAGGCTAATCCTTTTTTGTAATTCTTATTTGCTTGCCATAAAATTGATAATTTCTCAAGATTTACTTCTTATAATTCATATGTTTATATTTGGTTGGTGTAGACACCCCATTTTTGACTTGTGGAACATAATTCATCATTGCATTCCCTAATTGATTGAGAATAGCCAATTATCCTTGGAAAATTAAGAAGCCTCAAAACCCTAGTTTTCTAAACTATTATTTTTCCTAAGTAACTAGAGGCTATTATTTTATGTAGGTTTTTTAATCAAAATCGAGTCATTCTTTTTGCATTTAGTTCTTAAAGAATCTAGGAATGTCCATGTCAAATTTCATGTCATTTTGATCGAATCTCGATAATTAGTAAGAACTTTTGTGATTTGGAGGGCATTTATGTCCTTATTCTTGTATAATTTCTGTTTAACCTTCGAATTCATCCTGGTTTGTTTTATTGGATTTGTATGAATGTTTAAAGTATAGTTAGAATATTAATTGAGCAATGGCATGGTTCGAGAACATTTTGGTTCATAATGGTCCCTAGTAGCTAATTAGCCATTTCTAGGGTTTAAACCAAAATTGATCGAGATTCAATTATTTTTCTAAAACTAATGTTTCCAAAACATTGAAATGTTTTCAATATTGATTTTCAAAATATGTTTTATGAAGTGACATTTTATTTCTAAACCAATTGATTAGCCAATTTTTCAAACCAAAATCAAGCCTAACGGCTAACAGGCTTAGTTTAACTTAAACCTTTGACCATGGTTAGGGAGTTTCAGCCTAAAACCTTTTAGAAACCTAGAGAATTGAATCTTGGTCATTTTGATTTTAAAATCATCGAATTCGGACTTAAAACGAAGAAGATATGTCAAAAACAAGTTGGAACAGTCCCAAAAGGACTTAAATTCCCACAATTTCGGGATTTACCACTTTTATCATAATTTCTTCTAGTGTTTTGGCCTAATCTGATATCCTAACACCTTAGGGGACTCAATATGAACCCTTGGATTATTTTTATCATATTCAATCTCAACCGTCCATGCTTGAGCCAATTTTCTATAAATAGGGACATTAATTTAGGGTTTTAGGTATTCAATTTTTTGGAGGACTTTTGGAGGCTACTTTGAGGATTAGGATTACAATATTTCATATAGAAGCATGTGTTTTTATTTTCTGTTTTTAGTATGCATGATAAGATTTTGCTTTGTTTTCAAGTTTAGAGAGCATGAATAGGAATTATAGTTTTATCATATACTTATATCTAGAATGATAAAGTTTACATGAGATGATTAAATGCATTGTTTGATATAAAATTGTGGACAAGGGGAGCGATTGCACAATGTAAGTTCCTTCCCTTTGTGTTTATTTTCATTACGATTGATTGTTTGATATAAAACTGTGGACGAGGGAGCGATTACAATGTAAGTTTCTTCCCTTATGTTTATTCATCATTCAATGTTGATTTTAGCTTTTTAATAAATGCATATCAATAGTGAAAGGAAATCAACTAAGAACGCAGCGGAAAATAATTTTTTTTTGTTGAATGATTTCCAACAAACCATGATCATAATCATGCTATTAATGCATCACTTGATTCCTATCCAATGAGATAGTTAAATAACTTACATTGAAAGCCTTTAAGTCGAGAATGAACATGAGCCACGCAAGTGAATGGACTCCAAGAGTATCCACACCAAGCTTGTGCACAAAAGTCTTAAACTTTTTGTGATAACTCAAAATTTTAAAATACTCATTTTAGAAAATTTTACATAAAGTTTAGGGTGGATTTTGGGAGTATTTAAAAAAAAAAAAAATTGAAATGCCAAACAGTCCCTAGTGTCCCTTATAACCCGTGGGCTGCTTGCTTATAACCCACTTTTCTTTTTTCTTTTTGAGACACCTTAAAACCATTTAAAAAAGAGAGAGAAAGGGAGATAGAGCCGAGAGAGAGAAGTCGGGTGAAGGGGGAGCTGCTGCCACCAAACCCTTGTCGGAATCCTGCCGGAGAAGCTGTCGGACCCCATTTCTACAGTAGCTAAGGTATGTCGTGCATACTTAGATGAAATTTCTTCATTTTTGTTTCATACGAGTTCGGATTTGAGGGGTTGAAAGTAGATAAATACGTGTATGTTTCTATTCATCCCTTCTCCTCTTTTCATTTTTGATTTAAAGAAGTTTTAAGGTTTTGATTCTTGGCTTTTAAACACCCATGCAAGAATGGTTTGGGTCTTCACGGTTTTACACTTAAATCTTGATTTTTTTACTTTTTCAAGACTCATCTACTTGCTATCTAGATGAATTCATGTAGTTAGATTTATATTTGTAAGCTGGGTTTGGTGAATCAAATCAAGTTAGGAAGCTTGCATGTAGGCTCTGTTTTGATGCGTGATCTTTTCTATGGGCCTAAGCATATTCTCGATAAGTTTGAGTGCTATTTTTATTTATTCTGGGATGGATTAGTAAGATTGAAGTTAATTGAGGTTGTGGGCATGTGGATCTGTTGCTGGATTCATATTATTGCTGGGTTTTTAAAATTGTGTGAGTTGTATATAAGTTACGGGATTTCTTGTGGGTTTTGAATATTTTTTGGGTTTATAGTTTTGGATTTTTAAAGAGTGTACATCTCGAATGCTTGGTTTTACAAATTAGCTTGATATATTGAAGGTAGATCAAGATTATTATAGTCTGCATACTTGATTATGAATTTGGTGAGTTTCATTTATTGATCCGAACATGCGTGGGTATGCTTGATGGATTGGTTAGTGGGTTCTTCTCAAATCCAAATTCTAAATAGTGTTTTTATTCTTTTAAACTTGCTGGGAGGTGAACTTTCAGTGGGATGCAACATGTATTTTCAAGGAAGAAAACTGTGGGTTTTAAACTTTCGAAGATTCTTAAATCCTGGAAAATATTATGTATTTAACTCATATAAAGTAACTTCTGTATTGTGAAGATTGTTTGGGGTTGAATAAAAGGTTTTGAGGTTGCATGTGGGTGTTTTGAAGCTGAGAAGTATTTTAATGGAAGACTTCACCTGCTGCTGTACAATTTCTAGTTTCAGTTGTAGCCATTATCTATAAAGGTTATACCATTATCGATTATGTGGTGAATTCTCGGGTTCATTTATGGGTTAAATCTTGTTCATGATGAGTCTGTGTGTTTTTGATTCCTTACTTTCGGGTTTTTGTTAGTAAGAGTTAGTATTTTGAAAGTAAGGTTGAGGAGCTATTGGTTACAAGTTTACTACATGTGGGTTTCTTGTTTCTTGAATTTAAACTCTTTTCCTTATGATTTTGTTGGCAAAGCTTTTAATCATGGATTAAATATGTAAATTAAGTATTTTGAAATTATTTAAGGTTGGATTTAAGGTTTAGAAGGTAGGTTGTGAATCCTTGTAATACCCAAAAATTTTAATTGTGCTATTTTTCATCATTTTAATAAGTTTTGGGGTATTTTTATAATTTAGAAGCTTCAATTTTGAAATTTTTATAAATGCCAGTGGTGATTCTAAAGTTTTAAATCAACTAAAGGACCTCTTGTAATTTTAACAAATTGAATTTTTGCATATTGCAAAAATAGCCCTACACACCTCTTTAAAGAGATCATAGCAGACACCTCTCTAAGCTCACTTTCGACTTGGGGTTCTTAACACTTTAGAGAAGGCTGAGAGTGTAGAGGATGGGAGAGAGAGGGTGTGTGTGTGTCTGAGGTGGAGTCTTGGCCGGAGCCCTGCCGGATTCCTCACCAGAAACTGTTCTCCCTCCATTAAAGGTAAGTTCAAGCTCTTGAACTTAAGACTCTCCATCTTTCTCTTCTTCTCTAAATAATTTCTAGTTGCTGAATTTTCTGAGTTTGAAAGGAACTCAGCTTGCATGCAAGTGCACCTTGAGATTTATGAGTTTTTACAACATGCATGTGAATTTAAATTGGTTATTTGGATGATTTACACCATGATCTCTCGGATCATGGTGAATGTGGTTTTAAAAATCAGTTTTTAAACGGTGGAAATTTAAGTTTTGAGTTTGCATGTAACTGATTCATGTCAGTAGTGATGTATTTGAGTTATATTTGAACATGCATGGCCGTGGTATTGAGATTTTTGAAGTTTAAACCACATTCATAAAAGTCTCTGTTTTGGAAACCTGCATTTCGGACTGTGCATGTCTCGGATTCATGGTGGTTTTTCTTCATTTCCAAATTTGAAGGGTATATTTTGGTTTATTTTGAGCTTGCATGAGGTGATTTTTCAGCTGGGGGGTTTGATTTGGAATTTTGGGTGTCTGTG
Source organism: Hamamelis virginiana (assembly GCA_017140935.1). Lineage (NCBI taxonomy): Eukaryota > Viridiplantae > Streptophyta > Magnoliopsida > Saxifragales > Hamamelidaceae > Hamamelis > Hamamelis virginiana. Next base: position 112,066 of record JAESVK010000163.1, read on the forward strand.
AAGATTAGTGTAGAGGGAGCCGAGAGCAGCAGCAGCCATGGCTGCTCTGCTTGTGTTCCAACTTGAGTTATTTTTGCAAATCCTTTTGTATTTACTTTGCATGTGCTTAATTCTTTTTTTTTGAGATCTTTGTTTAATGTAAATTATCATTTTAAGAGAGGGTTTTATGTGGGTTTTGTTTGGGCCGTGAGCTTGTGAGCAGCAGTAGCCACGAGCAGTAGCTTGATGCTTCGAAATTTGAATGTTGAATGGTGATTCTTAAGTTGATTTATGCTTAACCTTAATGCTTTGGAAAAATCAGCTGGAAAAAAGAGTTGTGCATGTGGGAATTCAGCTGCTGGTTGATTTATATTTTAGATGCCCAGTAGCTGAGTTTGAGAGACACCCATGGCTGCCATGGCAGTTTCGGCCATGGCATCTCCACCCATGGAAATATTATGGCATCTTTGTTTTGGAGTTTTAATATATATATAAACATATAAAACAAGTTTTAAATCATTCATTTAAGGTTTTAAAGAGTTGAATTTTAAGGTTGATTTGTATTTTGGAAATAAGGAAGCTTTTTTTTCATATGTCTGTTGCAGGTAAGCATCGTGAGGAAGAAGGCCATTTTTGGTAATGGCTGTCCTCAACATGCAAAATTACGGAAATGCCCCTACCATTATCAAATTGGCATTTTTTTAATAACTTTCGACTCCGAACTTCAAACCTTAATAACTTTTGCATATGGACTCCGATTTTCGCGTACTTTATATGTACGGAAAGCTCTCGGAGTCTAATTTTTAAATCTTAGGTTTATTTTATTAGGCGGGGACTTATGCATGTCTTTATTGGTCAATGTTTCAGATCAGGATAGTCCCGATAACTATCCCTTCGCGAGTTAGTGTGCTTTTTCATCAGAACACTGCTAGGAGTTTATTTGCCCAGTCAAGGTAGGATACAAACCTCTCTAACTCTAATAATATATGATTTGAAGCTGCATGAAATGCTGGTTTGAATATAAACTTGTATTGTTTTATGAATAACTATGATACGGGGAACATAACTGTTTATAAATACTTGGTGTGGCGTGTTTGTATCTGTTTTGTGAACATAAATGATGGCATATGGGTTATTTACTTCGTGCCTGTTTTGAATGATGACTATGATTATCTGAAATAATGTTTTGATACACATATATGCCACTCATTAATACTTTACCTGCTCGCTTTGAAGAATTGGTTTAAAATTTAGATTCTTACGGTTTTATATGCCTGCTTAGCAAACATATATGTTTTTCATGCTGTTAAACATGGCTCAGGCTCGGTGGATATACAGGGACATTACATATTTACATTCGACAGTTGGCCATACATTCTAGGCAACTGATCGGCTTCTCTCGAGAGGTTTTGACCTTATAAGGTCGGTTTTGGCTGTCGTTGTGCCGGGGGCCCGAGAACAACGTGGTTTTTGGCTGTCGTTGTGCCGGAGGCTTATTAGCCTGAGAACAACGTTCTGATGATTATTTTATAAGCCTGGTTTTCGAAATGATGAATTTTTACACTGTATTTATAACTGATCCAAACCCACACTTTTTCTTATGTTGATTTGTAACTGGATATAAATTGTCTATTTTAAATGTTCCTTGTATCGGTATTATTATTGTTGGTTGAGATTGTATTCCTACTGGGCATTCCAAGCTCATGCTGTATTTTATGCAGCAGGTTTTCAGGTTCCTAGTAGAGGTTCAGTGGTAGGAAACTCTACTCGGGTTGCATTGGGGTTTGCAGTGTTCTGGGCAGTCGTGCATCGGGCAGTCTAGTTTGCTTTTGAGTTATCTGTGTTTCGAACTATCAGTCTATTTCCTTAGTAGCCTATATGCCAGGGATGTTGGCATTAAGCTTGGTACTTTTGACTTTTTACTTGTTGTATACTCGTACTTGGGCATGTATGCACTAGAACATATCATTTCATGTTGTTATAAATTATCCTTTCTTTATTCCTGTGTATGGAAATATGAATGAGCAGTACAGGTTGTACCTACATCTTGACACGTGTCGACCTACCCGGGATGGTCGGTATAATGGTCAGGTTGGGGTGTTACAATCCTTGAAAGTTTAGTTAAGTTTTTGAAGGAGTTTAAAGTGGGTTTACTGCTGTTTTGTTCGAGTTTTTGCAGCTGGAGAGGGCATTATCAATAATGGCCTATGCCGTTATCGATAATGGGTGGATAATGGGTCTTGGGTGATGCCTATACTCCTTTGCACCTTTTTTTACTCATATCTTTTGCATTTGAACTCCGTTTTGGGCATATTTTATATGCACGAAAAGCTTGTGAAGTCTAGTTTTTAAATTTGAGAGTTTTGAGAGTCAAAATATTTCTGGAGAGAGAGATATTTTAATAATACCAGCTTTGCCCTTTTTGTGAGCATCTTGTTTCCTTTGGCTTATAACTTCTATTTCGCTTTGCTTTGGGCCATGGAATTTAACGTGTAGTATCTAGACACATCCGAGATTATGATTTGGAAGTTTTAAAGTCTTTGGCTTGGTATTATGGGGTTTTGAGTCCTTAGGGTCGCAAGTAAACAGTTTCGAGAGAAGTTTTGCTTTACTTTTGAAACTATGGATGCTTGTGCTTTCTTTTGATTTTCCTTGCTTGTATCATTGTTGTTCTCAAATTTGATTTGGGTCTTTTGGAGGACCACTTGCATGGGGTGCATGAGCATTGCATTTGGGAGGCTCGTGGAGCCACAAAGGGTTGGAAAACACAACTGCATTGAGGTAGGGATAAATAACCTTTTACTGTTAATGATAGCGTGTCTATTCCACAACTGTTTTGAGAACCATATGGATGTTAAACACATTTGAGAATGTTATAACTTACAAATGTTTGAGAACCTTATGGATTATTAGTTTGTCAAATAGATACATGGCATATACTGGCTTAAGAACTATCGATTTGTGTGGCATGTTTATGAAATGAAAACTAGGGCACAAAAATGAAACGTTTTAAAGACTTGCTTATATTTCCCGGCAAACTACTTAGAATTGGGTATCATGTGTATGTGTATAAAACTAGGGAACAGGCTTTTATAATACATGTTTTGCGGAAAGACTTGACAAGGGCATATGGTGATAATTGTTTATATCTACACCACTGAAATTCTTGGTCTAAAGTCCATATGCCCGATTTCTAAAATATATCTATATTAAATAAAGATGTTGAGATTTTCTTACAACTGTTCCCTTGATTTTTGGGTTGGATTGAATATTTTGAAAACGGGAATGTTATATATATCAGCCAGGGTATAAAAAATGTGTTTATACTTGGATATGACATACCTTGAGAACTGTTTTGTATATAATATGATGGCATATGGTTTATCTATTTCACTCCTATTTTGATATGATGCTTAATAAGTTTATATGCCACACATTATAACTTTACCTGCTCTCTTTGGAAGTTGGTTTAAATGTATATTCTCACTGTCTTACATGCCCGTTTGGCTATGATATATATATTCTTGCTGCTATGCATGGTTTGGCTCGGTTTGTATTACAGGGAGGTTTCTTTATAAGAGCCCATGGTCCTGGGTGGAGCCTTAGTGCGGACCCGAAGTTTATAGTCCCGTAGTGGCTCGACATTTGGCCATGTATTCTATGCAACTGATCGGGTTCTCTCGAGAGGTTTCAGCTGCCGTTGTGCTGGGGGTCTGAGAACAACGAGGTAAGGTTTCGGCTGACGTTGTGCCGGGGACCCGAGAACAACGTGGTTTCGGTTGTCGCTGTACCGGAGGCTTATTAGCCTGAGAACAACGTCCTAATATACATCTTGTGAGCCTGGTCTACAAAATAATGGGCATTATATAGTGTTTACAACTGAGTTAAACCCATACTATTTTCTCATGTTGATTTATGAATTGAATATGAAACTACTTATGTTTTTCATTGAAAGACCACACAGGTTTAAAAATTGCGATATCTATTGTTTCATAAACGTTATGAAAACTCTATTTATATAAAATATTTCATCTATCACTATATTATTGTTATTGGTAGATGTTATCTTATTCCTGCTGAGCAAGTGGAAGCTCACCCCTGCTTTTATGCAGCAGATTACAGGTTGGCTTGGAGTTCCATTCTTGATTTGGGGCAAGCCTCTGTTCGAGGGTTGTTGGATTGCTGCATGGTATATTCTGTATTAGGACTTGCATAAATATGAGATGTATATCATTTATATTTTCTTAATTTTTGGGATTTGTCACTGCTATGGCGCAACCTATTTTCCAGGGATGTTGGCAATATTATTTTTTAATTTATTTTTAAAGTATAAGACGAATGGGACTGTAAACACAGATTTCGAGTCCTGAAAATTAAAAGAACAAGAAAAATATGGACAAATGTAACTTGTATTGATATAAAAATATGGGTACAATCCTCTGTGATATATATTCTCAATAAAAAGAATAAAGTAATCCTCTGATTCGATCTCCTCAAAATGCTTAATGATCCAAGGGCCGTTGTGGCTTGATCTTGAATCGGACTATGGCTTGATGTTGTTGATGTTGATCCAAGGGCTAAAATAGCTTGATCTCGAACCTAGCTTTGATTTGATATTGATCGGATGTTGATCCAAGGGCTGAGAGAGCTTGTTCTTGAATCGGGCTTCAAAGTGAAGGTTCGGCACTAATGGTTTGTGCTTGGTGAATCTCCAAAAATTGTGATGAATGCTTGAAGGTCTGAAATTTGGCGGCACTTCAATCTTGTGAAAAAGCTTCCCCTTTCTTGAATGAGGGCCTCCTATTTATAGAGGAATTGATGCTCATCTTCAAGGGCTCTTGACCAATCAGAAAATAATTATTTTCTAATTAATTTAATTCAAAGACAAGTGAAAGACTTATCTTTTGTTGTGATGTGTGGCCTTCCATATGCTGACATGTGTCACGTATTATGGATCCACATTAGCTTCGATGAGTCACCTTACTTGTGGGACCCGCCAGTCTTGAATTTGAATAGTTGACCAGTCAAAATTTTTATTGTTGACCGATCGGACGGTGATTAACACCCTACTGAATTTTTGATGTCTACAAATGCCCCCACTTCAAGGCGTGGCGCAAACATGTGCTTGTTTCATGTATTGGATGTGACTTGAAGTACTCGCCATTTTTTTTTTTTTTTGAACAAATGTAGCTTGATGTGTATGGATGTGCAGCTTGTATTTTGGAATCAAAAGAATTTCACAAATACTCTCTCACTTGATGAATTGCAGTGTACAAAGAATTCTAGGATTCCTTGGACACTCTTATTTTCCTCTTCTTGTGCAATTAGGAAATACGTATAATTCCTATGTGATTAGGAAACGAAATCCCTATATATATATATATTGTACAAGCTATTGAAGACGCACATCAAAATCACTTTTCTGAAGCTTGCAAGGCGGCTGGCTCTTCTTGTCAACAACCAAGTTTGGATTTCTCAAGGACGCACGCCCAGGTACGCATTCAATCCTTCACATAATGTCTTTGCTTCTTACAGAATATATATATATAACTTGACAAAGAAAAAGTAATCTGACATTGTCAATGAAAATGGTAATATGATATTTGACAATAAAAGTAATCTGACTATATACACACGTTTTTCAATGGCCAACAGACTTTACTTTTTCATATTTATATTTAAATATAAATTTATATATATATATTTTTTTGTGTGTGGCAGAATACTTTTTTTTTTTTTTTAAATCGTCAATGTCACTTTTTCAATGCCAACATCAGATTGCTTTTTCACCTGTTAATCAACAAATATGTGAACGAATTTTATTTTTAAGTCTTTATTCGACCTTTAGCCTATACCCTTACTTGATCAATGTTGCACCTCAGACTTTCCTCACATGCGTCGTCAATCGTTTTGTGATTATTGCCGTCTTGTACTTGTTCAATGATGCACCTCTGGCTTTTCTCACTTACGGTATCAGCCGTCTTGTGATCTTTGCAGTCTTGCACTTGTTCAGTGATGTACCTCTGGCTTTTCTCACTTGCGGTATCAACCGTTTTGTGATTATTGTCGTCTTGCACTTGTTTAGTGATGGACCCCTTTTTTTTTATCACTTGTGATGTCAACCGTTTTGTGATCATTGCCGTTTTGTACTTGTTCAATGATGCACCTCTGGCTTTTCTTACTTGCGGCGTCGATCGTTTTGTGATCATTGCCGTCTTGCACTTGTTCAATGATGCACCTCTGGCTTTTCTCACTTGCGGTATCAACAGTTTTGTGATCATTGCCATCTTGCACTTGTTCAGTGATGCACCTCTGGCTTTTCTCACTTGCGGCGTCGACAGTTTTGTGATCATTGTCGTCTTGCGCTTGTTCAGTGATGCACCTCTGGCTTTTCTCACTTGCGGTGTCAACCATTTTGTGATCATCATAAAATGACCATACACATTCAACGCCCCTAGTGTAATTAGATTAAATACCCCTGAACATGTGATATATTTATTTATTTGTTTCACCATTGTATATTTTTTTTTTCTAGCCATGGTCTTCTTTAAGTATTTCAAGAAGGGAACGATGACTATCCTCGAGAAAGAAACTGACCCTGCAGAAAAAGGAACGACTCTGGATGTGTCCACTCCGATTGCTGTCATTCGAGCTAAAGATAATTCCCTTCACCTTTCCAATTGGTCTCGAACGGTATCTTGTAAGCTTAGCACTTTTGACCAATCCAAAGGTGTTAAGGAAAGGTTCATGACTGACGTGGTGTTGTTGAGTTCTTCCCATCATGAGAGCGAAAGCGTTTCATCTCCCTTCAAGCTTCTGAGTCATCGTATACACACCGGGGAGGTGCAATGGGGACCTTCATTTAAAGTTCTAGGAGAGTTTTCTTTCACTGAAGGGTATTGGGAATGGTTGGAAGATGTGCTAAGCCGTAAACATCCTTCTTTAACGAAGGCGGGAATTTACAAAGCCGTGTTTGCCTCCTTGTTCACTTATGACCGCCATGGATCAGTTGTCAAAGCTTTCTGCGAGCATTGGTGTCCGGCTACCAACACTCTTCACACTTCATTGGGCGAGCTTTCTCTTTCACTTTGGGATCTGCAGCGACTGGCCGGCTTATCAATTTCAGGATCCTTTTACGATGAAGCTATCCCTAGTGTGGAGAAATTGTCCAGCGTTAACAAAAATGGAGAGTTATTGTATCCACTCAGTTGTCAACACTTATTTCTTGCATATCATCGACTTTGTCATCAAAATACCAAAGGGAAGCCTCCCGTGAAGATTTCTGAATGGATTGAGTTTTGGTACAAAGGGTCGAAGGTATATTTCAAGCATCAAAAGAAGAGCACGAGAAACAAGACGCAACGACCAAAGGAAACTCATAATCCGTCTGGGTTTATTGGCTTAGCTCGAGAACGCACTGTCGAAGATGAAGCGGTTTTTAATAGCCTTGGCATTTCCAAAGATAACATGGAGGAGACATATTTGGCCGCCTTTCTAGCTTACTGGTTATGCAAGTTTGTTTTTCCTAACGGAAGTGTCTGTACAATCCGACCTGGAGTCTTCAAAGTTGCTAGTAAGATGGCTTAAGGTCAAGATTTCTGTCTAGCTGTTCCGGTGTTAGCTAGTATTTATAATGGATTGAATGAGATCAGCTCTTCTTCGGATCCTGGTAACAATGCGGCAGTATTTCCTATCCACTATGTTTATGGGTGGTTAAGTGAGTATTTCGGTACTCATTTTGACTTACCTAATTGGACTCGTTTGCCACGGATGACTAAATTTTCTGAAGAGTTAGGAGCTAAACACTTTGATGATTCCACATCACGAGCTTTATTCCGATCTTATGGAGGTGAAAGGATGGATCGCTTTGCGAAAAATTCTAATCATCACGATCAATTGGTTGACTGTAGGAAGACTCTTAATATTGACTTTGAGTACCTAGTGAGTCTTCGTTCCAGCTATTTGTCCGTGCGACAGGACGACTTTCTCATCATTTAACCCTACAGCCCTCATAGGTTCAGCAGGCAATTTGGTTATTACCAAGACGCTCCAGGTAAGCTTAAGAAGGATATTCGCACTGGGACTTTGGCGGATGTGTACAAGTATTGGGAGTTGTGCTCTAGATATGATGCCGAGTCGGTGATAACTTTGCCGATGCAACACAGCTTACAGGAATTTTCTGCCACCAAAGCTTACGTCGACTGGTAGTCAAAAGTGTACAATGCTAACCTCTTAGAAAAAGCAGAACCTGTGACAACCAAATGCCTTACTTCTACACATAAAAAGTCATCCAAAGTGAAACGAGTTAAGGGTACTGAATGTCCATCAGATGATTGTGTCGGGCAGGTCTTGCGAGAGGACATTGAAGAAGGTGATGTCAATGATGGCTCAAGTTCTCATACAAGTCAACCCCAATGTTCACCTTCATCTCCTATTAGCGATCGCGGAACTTGCCCTATTGTGGTTTCAGATGACGAGCGTGACATACTTGATCCTTTACAAAAGAATGATGATTGCATCGGTAAGAGGAAAGATACAGTACTTCAGTCTAACGACTCAACTCATAGCAGTAGTGACTGTTTCTTCAAGCGTCAGAGGACGAAGTCTAATTCTTTATTTTATGATGAGACCAATTCCTATCCTCTTGAGAGCGAAGCCTTTTTTGATGGCGTGCCTACTTCCTCACATCTGCTAGAACTTGATGAGCACCAGGTGAATTTTTTTTTTTTAGTAATCACATTACTCTTAGTTCTAATAACTTTCACCTCTTCATTTTAGGATGAAGATGATGATCAAGCCATAGTAGAATCTAAGTGGATCACACCCCTTGAGAAAACTCCTAATGTCGAGGCTTCAAATCATAAGCTTACTCTTACGAACCCATCTACGCAAAGGATAGAGAGTTCGTATACTCCTTCGCTGCATACCACAAAGGTGCTTGAATCTTGTTTTGGTTCTGGAGGTATATAAATTTTTTTTTTTCCTAGTCATTTTTTTAGAATATGACCATTAATGACATAGTTGATAGGGAGCTGACAATGATAATTGGTGTGGATTTGATTATAGGGCGATCTCCTTTATCTGAAGCTTATACATCATGCCAGGTTGTGCTCCCCCTCACTCCTACTGTTGAAGTTTCTATATTTGATGTGGAAGCAATAATTCTTAATGCTCAGCGCCAAGCGACCTCTATGATTGGGGAGAATATTAAAGAAAAGGTTCTTGGTGCTTCCCCGGAACAACTTCCACTTTTGAAAGAAAAGTTCGAAGAACTTTTTAATGCCATTGTAAAGACCGTGGTGGATCCTTCTTTTCTAAAGAGTCAAGTCGAGAAGTTTATGACAGACAGTGCTCGCTATCATTCCGTGCAATCAGCGTATTATGTGAAGATGACTCCAAAAGTGCAAAATCAGCGCTTAACCGAGGTCAGACGTCGCCTTGCTGATGCTGTGACTTTAGAAAATGCAGATGTGGAGCATATTAATGTGGACCAGCCACCTGACGGGGGCTTTATGGGAATGAGTCCACATCATCACCGGGCGATGTGATTAGGGAGGGTTTAGAAAACAAACAAAACAAAGGAGTCGCCACCTTATTTTTAAGGAATAAGGAAACCATAAAAATGTTTTATTTTAAAACAAAACAAACTCCATTTTCAATGAAAAGACAGTCTACAAACCAGAGTTGGATCCGGGGGCTAGGTTACGACGTGGGAAGGTTCCAAGCTTTCACTTGTAGGCACCCACCTCGCCTTAATTAAAGGACTTCAAATTTATTTGGGCTATTTAAATTTCTTATTACAAACAATCCTAAATAATCTAAATCAACCAATAAAGTAGTGATATAAATGCATTATCTATATTAGTTATATTAATAATAAAAAAAATATACAAACAAACCCTAAGAACCTAGAATACCCTACGGGCATCCTAGGGCGGACTTGAGCCCTATTAGCGCCTACGTAACTTACTAATATCACCCAGCAAGTATCAAAGTCCACGTAGTTCGACTACCCTAGGACTCTCCTATTGTAATCGACCACATCATCAAAGGCATTCAACCTAATTCAAGACTCTAACTTCGAGAGTTTTTATTTGTTTAAAATCATTTATTTGAAATCATTTCAAATTAAAAGACTTTCTTAAAATCCAAATATTCTAAACAATTCTTATCTTTAGAATTAAATTCTAATTGAAAATCTTTTTCAAAGATATTTCAAGAAAACAAATCATATTGAGAGGAATTTCATTCCAAGGCAAAAATCTTAAAACATTTCAAATTCTTTTGAAAATCAATTAATAACCAAATCTTTCATAAAAAATCATATTCATTTCATAAAAATCATATTAAAATCTTTTTAGAAACTCCCTCGAAGATAGACTCTTAAATCAAATAAAATACACAAATCAGATAGCGGTCCTTACAACAAAGGACAGTCCTAGGGAAGGTCAAGTGACCTTCCTAAACCTAGGGTCTCTAACTAGCCATAAAGTTATTCTAAAGTCCTAAAAATACTAATGCAATGCATGCTGAAATTTAAACAAATAAGCATGTAATCAATTCTAACAATGCATGAAAATGCTCCTAAATGCACACTAATTACGCTATGTGAACCTAAGCATATTTCTAAGTTGGATTTGGCCTTAAAATGATTTTTAGAAGTGATTTAAGGACATAAACAAATCTGGACAGATTTGAATATGTACTTTAAACTACTCTAAAAACCATGAAAACAAAGAATAAAAAATGTGAAAATGTCCTAGCATGCTTTCTACATGAATATTTTAAATTACTATGCAAAAACATGTCAAAAATTAGACCAAAATATGCTTAAACGATTAATTTAAACACAAGGGAAGGATCTCACCTTTGCACGCTCCCTCGTACACATTTTATATATCCAAACCATCAAATTGATATCACAAGGGAAGGATCTTACCTTTGCACGCTCCCTCGTCCACATTTTTTATATTCAAACAATCAAATCCATGGCAAGTGTTTAAATAATTACAAAAAGCATAAACAAAAAGACTCAAGACTCATCACATGTCAAAATAACATATTAACGTACTCATATTACCATTAAAATCACCAATCAATTATCATGAGATTCAAATAACAACATGAATATATCAACATTTACTCTAAACATGCTTACACATAAAATAATGGAAAACTCATCCTAAACATGATTACTAGCATAAAATAATAGCAAAACTAATCCTAAACACATCTAATCACATAAAATCATAATGAAAAATATCCTAACATGCTTGCTAAACATATAATCATAATAAAACTAACCCTAATCATGCATGTTCACATAAAACAATGATAAAACTACTTCTAATCATGCAAGCACACATAAAATAACAAGAAAACTAACCCTACTCATGCATACTTACATAAAATCATAAAAATGCTAACCCTAATCATGCATACTCACATAAAATCATAAAAAAGGCTAACCCTAATCATGCTTGCTAACATACAATCATAATAAAAAACTATGCTAATCATATTTACTCACATAAAATAACAATAACAGATAACCCTAATCATGCTTGCTAATATATAATCATAGTATATATAATCATAGTAAAGCTAACCCTAGACATGCAAACTATATTAAACAAGCCACCTACAACAACTAATATCATCCTAACATATGCAAGCCACTAAAAATCCATACATATGATACATATTAAAACATGGAGACGAAAGAGAAGATTTACATCAAAATAACAAAACTTGAACTAGGATAGAACCCTTACATTTTCTTCCTCCTTCTTGGCTATGTTCCTTCAATCCCCAAGCCTTGAATTCCTCCTTCCTCTCCCTCCTTAGCCTCTAGTTTTCTCCCAAATGATGAATCAAAAAACGAAATTCTAAACCCTAGCCTCTTGGTCCCCCTCTCTTTAACTCTATCATGGCATATTTATAGAGTTAGGGTTTTAAATCTTGAATGGTTGGGATTAAATGCACTAAAACTCATCATAGGGCTTAGAATGAATCCCTCTAGGGTTTACAATCTGAGTTCCCTCGAAAAATCCCCCAAAAAATCGAATTAAATCGGCCAAAATAGGTGAAAACTTCCAAAAATGAAAAATGAGGTCGACCATCCTGGTGACCATCTTAGCCAGGACGGCTGGCCGTCCTGGGCTGGATGGTTGGCCGTCCTAGCTAGGACGGTCACCATAGTGACTTCCCAAATTTTGTCCCATTTTCAATGGGATTTCATATTTTGGCCATATTTTGGTCAAATCTGATCCAAATTCGATGGTTCAGGGCTCAAAACGACCGTGTTTTGATCCTCCACATTTTTAGAATGTTTTTGGGTTAAAAATACTTGACCATGGTCAAGGTTTTTAGCAAAAAGCTAGCCAATTGACCCGGTTGTGCCAAAATTGGTCATATGACCATTCTTTGTTTTGTAAAATTGATCAATTAGGCTTGCACCACTTCTAAAAACATGGTTTTAATATGAAATTGGTACTTGAAAACATGTTTTGAAAATCTTTCATTTTGGTGAAAATGACCAATTCACGGTCGATTTGAACAAAACCCTAATTCAGCTCATTCTTACCCGTGGGATCGATTTTGGGCGAATCTATCCCAACCATTCAAAGGCTCAATTGGCACTCCAAATACACTCCACACATCCATATAAACTTAATGAAACAATCCGTTTCGAATTCGGAGGTCATTCGGAAATTATACGAGAAAAAGGACGAAAATGCCATTCAAGTCGCAAAAACCCTAATTTACCTATCGAGCTCTCATCAGAAGGCCATGAAAATTTACAGGGATGTTCTAAAACACCTCAAAAGTCAAATGCAATACAAATGGGTTGATTCCAATCCAAATGTACACATGAAATAATGAATTGTCATTTTCCTTAGAAAATGGCAATTTGGGCAATTTTGTCTTTACAAGGCCAATTCCTCCCCAAATGATTAGCTATTCTAGTTAATCATTTGCATGAACATATGGTAGAAATAATTGGTAAAAATTAGGTATCCACAATTAATTCACTGCAAGCTGACCTAACCAGTACGAAATCTAAGCGAGGTGATTTAGTTTGAGAACTAGAGGCATTGGACGTGAAGATAGGACAACTTCAGACTTCCATTTCAGAAAGTGATGCACAACTTTCTTAGAGGCGGAGCAATATTTCTCGCATAAAGGAGGATCAGGTTGCCATTTCTACTACGCCTGTGTTGACTGATGCAGATGTTGAGACTTTGACAACACTGCGTGATTTGTTGGATAAGCGATGCAACGAGCTTAAAGACTTGTCATGGATGTGATGGATCTCTTGATGCTTTAATTACTTTTTTGTTTTTTTAGATTGAGTAATAGACTCCTTAGTTGATTTATGTAACCACATTCAGAGTTTGCTAGTCAAACTTTATCAATAAAGAAAGTACGTTGATCTTATTCCACCATCTATGTTTTTATATCATTTGAGTCGTTGCAGCTTACATCATTTGGTGGAAAATTTTTTTGTATTTGATTGTTGTGACTGAACCTGAGATAGCTTCTCAAGCTGCCTACGTACCCAAAAGGGATCAAGTCATCACGTAGTTCAAAGTGTTTTTTTTTTTTTTTGGTACTCAAATTTTTTTTTGGCCCGCCTTTTCTGGTTTTCAATCCAACCAGCTTTTTTTTTTTTTTTTTGGGTGTGCCGTACACAGTTTAAGCTCATGCAGGCCAGGAGCAGAAACACTTTAAGGATAGTACTGCTTTAAGAATTTGCCGTTGATGGGGCCAATCCTTAGTCCATCTTCTGTAACAATCTTGTAAGCTCCATTGGTGTAGACTTCTTGTACTACGTATGGGCTATCCCACTTATATGTAAACTTGTTTCTAGTTCGATGAGTGGTAATAATAGGTCTCCGCACTGCAAGGACTAAATCTCCCACTTGAAAGGACCTCGGGCAAACCTTTTTGTTGAAGGCTTTAGATAATCGCGCTTGGTAACATTCAAGGCGTTGTTGAGCTTCAAGTCTTCTTTCACCTAATGCTTCTAACTCTTGTAAACGCAGTCGAGCATTTTCTTCAGTAGTAAGACCTTCTTGAATAACAATCCTTAGTGAAGGGATCTGACACTCCAATGGTAAGATAGCTTCCACACCGTATACAAGAGAGTATGGGGTAGCTTGAGTAGGTGTCCGATGTGTTATTCGATAAGCCCACAATGCTTCTCCTACCTTTTCATGCCAGTCTCTCTTTGACCTGTCTACCACTTTCTTCAGCAGGTTGCAAAGAGTCTTGTTGAATGCTTCGGCAAGTCCGTTTGCTGGTGCATTGTACATGGAAGAGTTGTGTTGCTTGAAACCAAATTTCTCGCAAAGTTTGCCCATCAAACTATTGTAAAAAGGCTTTCCATTGTCAGTGATGATATATCGAGGTACACCGTATCGATAGATGTGACTTCGAATGAAGCTTACGACTGTTTCCTTTTTCACTTCTTTGAGCGGTATGGCTTCTGCCCACTTCGAGAAGTAATCTATCGCTGCGAGAATATACAAGTGACCGGCAGAAGATTTAGGTGTCAATGGCCCTACCACATCTAGTCCCCATGCATCGAATGGCCAAGAAGCGACTGTAGGATGAAGTGGTTTAGGAGGTTGGTGTATAAAGTTTGCATGGAATTGGCAAGCTTGA
>JAESVK010000163.1:129714-170050 GCA_017140935.1 Hamamelis virginiana
ACGCTTTGGAGGTTTCATCCGTTTGAAACTCGAAGGAAGGCTACATCGAAAGCACAATCAAGTAAGGTTATTTTTGTTTGAATATTCATTCTTGATTGTTTGTGTTTTTAATATACATGTACCTAATGCTTGAATCGATTCTTAAAGGTTTTGTGAACATGGATTGTTTTTATAAAACGAAAAAGTTTTGTTTTACCTCTTCCGCTGCGAATCCATGTCTGTTGTTTTTCACAGAACCTTTCAGAGCACATATGAACTCCATATGTATGTGAAAACATCAAAATGAGTAGTAGGTTGCATCTCATCATATGTTCTCTTCTCTTGAGCTTGTATTGCTAAATCCTTCCATTCAAAAGCATAAGTCACATGGATTATTTGAATGTGTATTGTTTGAGAAACCACTAAACCTAGGTTAGGAAGGAATGAATCCATAGAACCCATCCTTTCTTTTATTTGCAAGTTTTCAAATCAAATCATTGCCATTAATTTGGCATAAATCTCAACAATCAAACAAACCCCCATGTTTACACTTGTTTTTACATTCATTGGGTAGCATAACCTAAGAATCGCTAGAACCTATTCCACTCCCTGTGGAAATGACCTAGGTACTCCCTAGTTTTATTGCTTGACGACCATAGGACTCCTACGCTTGGGAATCTCATGCGTACAGCATCAATTTACGTTCAAGCATTGGGCTTTATCAAAATCTTTTCAAAACAATCCTAGTATATCTAACCAACCACAAAATATAATACATAATATATAACAATAATAATATATAGTACAAAAGTATACACAATCCTAAGGGTCTTAGGAGACTAGAGGTCAACCTAAGATTGGACTTGCGCCTTATTGACTGCCTACGTACCTTATCAATTGTTTGACAAAGATCAAAGTCCACGTAGTTCGATTACATAGGACTCTCCTATTGTAATAAACCACATAATGGTAGAGATTCTATCTTATCTTGGACTCTAGCTTCGAGAGTTTGAGTTTGATCAAAACACTTGTTATGAGAGATGGAATTTTATTCCATTTTTGAATTCTTTCAAAATCACTTTTTAGAATTATTCTCGAAGTAGAATCCTAGGTAAAGTAGAACTCTATTCTTATTGTAATTCTTACAACAAAGAAGAGTACTAAGTGGGATCAAGTGACCCCCCTAATCCTAGGGTTTCTAGCTAATCCTAGGTTAGTCTAAATACCTAAAACACTATAATATGCATGCTGGAATTTCTGGAAAATAGGTAAAAAATACAACCAAGTATATGAACAATGCATGTAAATGTCCTAAATGCAATCTAAGTTAGCTATGGGAACCTAGACATGTTTCTAAGTTAGTTTGGACCTAAAAAAATGAGTTTTAGTGCACTTTTAGGTCACTTTAAATCCATGGACAGATTTATAAGTAATCAAAAAATGGGTTTAAAACCCATAAAATAAGAGAGTAAAAGGAGTGAAAATGACCTAATATGCAACCTAGTATGATATATCAAAATAATCATGCATCATGCTTGAAAACAATCAATTTTATCACAAGGGAAGGGACTTACCTTTGCTCGCTCCCTCGATCACAATTTATATAGCATTCCAATCAAGACAAACCTAATCACTAACTATTAATATGCAACCTTCAATTTTATAGTAACAATATGCAAAATGACTCAAAGAGATGGACTACTATGTTTTCCTAAAAAATAACATGTACAATCCTAACTTCCTAGCATGTATTCTAGAAATGAACTAAATCTTAAATATCTAATCCTAATATGACATGATCAAAGAAGAATGAAAGAAGAAGAGAAGAAGAGAGGGAGAAATATGCATGCATAAAACTAATTCCTATTATGTAAAAAGAAAATTATTTTAATAAACTAATCCCTATTATATTAAAAGAACAATAAACTAACCTATCATGCATACTAAAGAACTAAATCCTATGCATACTAAAGCAATAAAAAGAAAACTATAAGAAAAAGAAGAAGAAGAAACTCTACTAACCTCTTTCTCTGCCTCCTTGCCTCAAGCCTTCTCCTCAAGCTCCGAGCCTTCTCCTCAAGCTCCAAGGACTCCAAGGACCTTAAGGACTCTAAAACTTAAGCTAGAGTGCTATGGGGGAAGCTTGTGCAATTGCTCAAGCCTCTACTCTCCAAGCTAGCTCTCTAAAGCTTTTTCTGTGTGTTGAAACTGATTTCAGGGCCCTCTATTTATAGGGAGGCCTGAGTTTGATCAATGGCTGAGTTTGAATCTCTTAGAAGTGATCCAAGGGCTCAAAACCAGCCTTCCAAGGTGTTCATGCTCATCCAAAAGTCCCCATGGCCGAACTGGACACATGGCAAGGCTTGGAAGAGTCCTGAGCAGAAAAATACTCTGAAATATGCAATTTTTGGCAAAAAGAATCGATGACCATCCACTCTAGGATGGCTGGCCATCCTTCATGGACGGTTGGCCGTCCCTAGGTGGACGGCCATCGATCCCCCATCCCAAAAATGCCCTATGTGGGCCTGTCTCGGCCCGTTTCGACCAGATTTCAACTTTTTTCGGCTTTTCGGGCCCGCTTTAAGTCCAAATTTGACGATTCAAGCACCGAAACGATCGTGATTCGAATCTCCATGTTTTAAGAAGTGTTTGAAGTGAAAATTCATTGACCCAGGTCAAAGGTTTAGGGAAAAGTCGACCAATTAGCTGTTTAGGGCCTGTCGGGCCTAAATTAGGGTTTTGAAATTTGCTAACCGATTGCTTTCAAAATCATTTCTTCTTCTCGAAACAAGTTTTAAAATATTTTAGGAAAGTGTTTTGAAGCCTTTGAAGGCTTTAGTTTGATACAAATATTGAATCCCAGTCACTTCCGGTCGAAACCCTAATCTGGGCTTGAAATGGCCCCTTGGGCCTTAAGAGCCAATCATGAGCCAAAAGGCTCAACAGACCTTGCCACTGATCAACTTAGCTACAAAACACACTTTAAATATCCATGCCAAAGTTTCGAGACCATTCGAGACAAAATCGACAGTCATTCTGGGCTTTTGTGATTCAAAGGACAAAACTGCTCCTTGGTCACAAAAGACCTTATTTTCTATCAAGCCTTGCTCGGAATGCCATGGAAATTTGCAGGGATGTTCCTAGACTCTCTAAAAACCTAATGCAAAAAGAACCGACTCAATCTGACGTAAAAACCTGCATGTGATAATGACCTCTATCTAATTACCCACAAAGGGTAAAACTGGGAACTTAGGGTTTGACACCCTATTTCACTTCTAATCACAGGCAACCATTCATGACCATACTCATGGTAAAAAATGGATGTCTACAATACCCCTCGGGACCGACAGCACATGGTCCTATACATGGTGGCTAAGGCAACACCACCCCAGTTATACTGAGGAATGGTATCAATATCCTCCAAACTAGCAAGAAAGCCTAGAGGTGCCAAATCAGCAGTGCCTGCGAAAAGGGTGCATGAAAATAGGTACAAAAGGAAAGCCCTCAAGATGTGATCGGAATCTGCTCCTTCAGGCATATTGCTGAATATGGTAAGAAGAGTGTTTCGGCGAACTGATCTCTTCATGATCTCAATATCGCCTGCCCCAAGAAAAGTATCCAAGTAAGTCAAGTTCTTGCTTGCATCTTCATAAAAATCCAAAGGGCGACCCCTAATGGAAAGTCCTGTGATCATGGTGAAATCAAGGGGAGTCATAGTCATCTCCCCAAACTCAAAATGGAAAGTGTTGGTAGTGTCCCACCAAAGCTTAGATAAGGCCATGAGGGCCTGTCTGTCCATAGTATCAACCCATAGTGAGTCGATGAAATCTCCAAAACCAAGCCTTCGGATAGTGGCTTTGACATGTGGTTGGAGGGTATCCATCTTGGTCCACCATCCAATAATACCCTGTAAAGAAGACCAAGTCCTGATGTTGAACTCTGACTGTAAAGATAAAGATTAATGGATTAGAGGTATAAAAGATAAGTTATACTAATTCTTTGAATCAAAAATATAAAATTAACTCACAAAATGACACATTTTCAAAAAATGTTCAAATTTTATTTCTCAAATGGTTTGTCAATTGTGAGTTATTTAAAAAAAAATATACCATGTAGTTAATTTTGGTATTTTATTTTTTCAAAAAATGGAGTTTTCTAGTGAGAGAAGCTCTGGGGTTGGGTGATTTTTCCTTCTTATCTCTCTTACTTAAGGTTTGATCCTTTTGTGTTATCTTGGATTGATCTTTTATTCTTTGTTTTGTTCTTTTCTTTCCTTGTGATTAATGGGTAAGAATTTGGGTTTGAAGCTTGGTTCAAAAATGTCACTTAAAGTTTTTCATGAAAATGTCCCTGTTGAAGGTGGTGGAAGTGCCACGAGTAAACCTGTTGAGGATGATTCGAATGAGGTTAAGCTTGTTCTCAAGCTTATGGAAATTAAGAATTGGAATTTAGAAGAGCTTGCTTCTGTTCTTTGCACCCAAATCCGTGAAAGGGTGGACCTGCAAAGATGTGCTGTTTTCAAACTGGGCCTTGAAGAATTGCTAGCCTGAGAAGGTAAAGCTTTGGCTGATGGCAAAGAGCTTGATGCCATTCTATATTCTTGTACTCAAGCTTCTGGTATTGGTAGTGGTAGAGTTGGTGTTGGCAGTGAAGGTGTTGTAGGTAATGCTACTGTTAGTTTTGGTTCTGGAGATAGCAGTTATGGAAGCTCGATTATGGATGGTGGTGAGGATGCTACTCCTAGTGTTGATGGAAGTGCCATTGGGCAAGTTGATGATGATGATAGCAGCGGGTTTTCTTGCTCTTGTGGAAGTTAAGAAGACTATTATTTGTGTCGTGATAGTGACTCTGAAGATGTTTTAGAGGATGGTGATGCTGTTCTTGCTCAGGTAGAGGAGGTGCAGTCCACTGTTTGTTCGGATGTTAGGGACGAAGAGTGTAACAAAGAGTGTAACATTGATGCGAAACAGGTGATTTCGTCCCAGTCTGGTGAGGATCCCCAATGCGCAGACTCCTTTTCTGACTTTGCAGGTGTCCAGTCTACTTCTCCAAGGTTTGATGGCCGCTCTTCTCTGGTTCCCGCCCATGATTTTGATATTGGTATTAGTGGGGTAGCTGCTGTTGCAGCAACCATACCTGACGTGCACTCTTCTCATGGAGTTGTGTGTCATGGCGAAATTCGTCATCACAATGGTATGGGCTCGTCTGACCATAGTAGGGAGGGGGCTGACACGTCCATGCCTAATGGGAAGAATGCCTTGGGCTCATCTCATGCTGCTGCTTATAGTAGTGGTATAAAATTTTTTAATGGTTTAAATTCCAACGATTGTGTAAGCGGATATGTGCGTGTAACACCCCACACAGGGTAACCCCTATGCGAAAATGTCACAGTGACATAAAACACCATATCTTTTGAGTAATTTCTTTTTAAAATTAACACAGTTTAAAACAGTTTTTCAAAATACGCGTGCGGAAGTCTTTAAATAATTTTTCAACATCTCAAAAATTAAAGATAGCGCTGAGTACTAGTTTGTATCATGAGTACAGTCCCGTAATGTACTCGAATTCCAGAAACATCCATTTAGTTTACTGAGTTGGATAGAGTCTCATGCTGATAATGTGTCATCATCTTAAAGAAAACACATAGCAGAAAAATAAGCAAACACCAGGATTTACGTGGTTCGGCAAAATTGCCTACGTCCACGGTGAGTCCTTTTTATTATTGTAAATCATATTACAAGAATACACTATCTTCTTTTCTCAACACATTCAGAAATATTTACATCCTTCCTCATTCTCATATCTGTCAACAAATTTTATCATCAGCCAAATATCACATAAATAAATCATCATATCTATAATTCATTTATATATATTACAGAATATATCCATCACTTTTTCACAATAAATAATTTTACACTACATGCATGCTTTATGCATATGACAGATATACGATGCAATGCTCATGCAGTCATACCTGTCATTTTCTCTATTCTGCTTTTCCTGCAAAACATCAACCATTCACACTGATGGTAACCTTATTTTAGGATTCACCATTTCATCATAACAGATGGCTACCTCATTTTTAAGGTACCCAACCATCTTACCACAACAGCATCCCCGCCTTTTTAGGATATATATCACTCAGTCCCCGCTTTTCTAGGACCTACAGCGATTGTCACTCATTGACAAGAGGATTTACGTACTGCTTTTAGCAAGGGTGATATATTAGTGCACTAACTGTTTCCAGGATCTTTTGTCCATCGGTGGTATCTTAACTCCTCATTTCCACAGTTACAAAAATAATCATAAATGCATATGATTTTCTATGCAATATATTTCACATGTAACTGTGTCTCATGCCAGATGCAATTATTACATGCAATACATATGGCATACATCTCATATCAACAATTCATGTATGTCAATTCGTGCATACATTTCATAGTATATCAACTCAACATATATCTCATATAAACAGTTATATCAGTGATATACAAATAAATCATTCTGCTCACTCAACTTGAGCCACCACATGTAACTGTGCCACTGTAACACCCCGTACTTCTTCAAGTAACAATATTGTCCGCTTTGCCTGCACGCGTAACATGCGCGCCCATATACGCATATTCACATGACAAGTGCACAGTTTTATTTTCTTAAAACACATTGTTACTATGAGATGTATGGAATTTACTGATAAGCCCAGTCACTTTCTCATAACATCATCACCACATGCCATATGCCAATTTTATGTGCAATAATTATGGCAAATATCACACGTATGTATTTTATACATAACAATTAACATGCTTCATCATTTTATTCATAATAATAACAGCATGTTATAAACTTTACAAATATCACATGCATATATTAACAGTTTATATATATGCCAATATGATTTCCATAACTTGTATTTCCAAGATCTTTCACTAATCATCCTGATTTTATAAAATCAATTATTCATGATTTTTAACTATTTTCCAAAGACTCACGATTTGGAAGATAGTTAATTTTCTATCCACATGAATTTTTCTACAAAATAATCCATTCTAGGACACTTGTCTGATTTTTGTAGAATTTATCAAATTTTGTTAGATTGAAAAATCATACTAGAATAGTCAAAATACAATGAGGTCACATGGTTAGCCTTATGGTGCACCTTCACTATGCTCCATAATTTTCTAGACTCTTTCATGCCTCCCAAACAGCAACTTTTGTACCCATTAATATCAACTTAATTTAATAGGATTTTTAAAAATAATTCCAAGTCAAAATGATATTCACAAGCACTAATTTGCAATTGAGGGTGTATGGTCTACAATGCACCTTCATAGCACAGGATCATACATGCACACTCACGTACATGATACGTCCATATTTTTCATCTTTTTGGCCAACTTTGCACACTTATATCTCCTTCGTTACTCATCCGATTTGGATGATTCAAGATACTACAGAATCTGTGTGATACAAGCTTTCAAAATATAATGGTGGTGTATAACACCTCCCATCCAAACATATTTAAAAATGATGCTAAAGTAGGCTAGTTAATAAAATTTCAGATTTTTCGGCAACTTTGTTTCTCAATTTCTCTCACAATTCACATCCAATTGAAGTGTTTCAAATTTCTAAATTCATATAAAATCAATCTATATCATATATGTAAAAATCATAATTTTTCGATAAACTATGAAAATACGCCTTGTGCCTACTATTAAAGCTTCATGGAAGCTTTCTCTCTCTAGAAATTCTCATTCACCCTTAGATCTTTTTCCATGATTCTTGTCTCTAAAAATCCATAAATTCAAGCTTTACAATATACTCAAATTTCAGAATTTTCGGACATATACACAATATACTACAAATTTTCAAAGTTTCAGTATTTCTAAACTTCAGAAAATTATAGAAATTAATCTACTCATCGGAAAATTCCCAAATTTGATACACATGATCCTGAGTTGATATAATTGATGGGAAAAATAGTCCCAAAGTTTCAGCTTTTCATTTTCATATAAAATAAAAATCCAAGATTTGAAATCCCCATATATATATATATATATATATATATATATATATATATATATATATATATATATATATATATATATCATATATATGTAAGTCATTATTTCATCATTAAATCATACCATATTCAATCCAAAAATTGAAATATAATCAAAATAGAAATACTATCTCACCTCACTAAGCTCGGAATTATGCAATTAAATTACCGAGTATTCTGCATTTGTGTAGCTCCATCTTCCCCTTAGCTTCTCATTTTTCTCTCCTTCTCTTTCTTTTTCTTTTCTTTTCTCCTATTTTTCCTCTCTTTCTTTCTTTTCTTCCTCCCCTCAGCTTCCTGCCGAACTCCCCCCTTTTATCTTCCCTTCTCCCTCCTAACTCCCTTCTCTATCTAACCTTCTTATCTACCTTTCTCTTTCTTTTTCTCTCCCTCCACCTTATCTTCTTTTCTTCTTCCGACATCTCACTCTCTCTTCTTTCACTTATGTCCCCCTTGCCCCACACACACACACACACACACACACACTTACACATAGAATAATCATATATATATATTATTTTCTAATCATAAAATATAATATGGTGATCATCCACCACTTGCCGACACAATAATGCATTTCAATTATAATGCATTCATAATACTCTCATGCACCCTTCTCAAAAAGTGGCCACATGGCACACTATGGCCAATAACAAAATGTCATGTGTGCAATAAATAAAATAAAATAATAACAAATAAAAAAATTTACTATTGTAAATTTCGGGGTCTTACAGTGCGACCTCCTCTAGATGTCCAGAACTGTGTAGCTACTGCACCAGCGCCTTTACCTAGTGTGGATGGAAAAGGGATTGCTTGTAGTGGAGATGGGATAAATTCTTTTTTTAATTCCTGTGGGACCGGTTCTCATGTCCTTGCTTTTCAATAGAAGGCTAAAGCTGCTTTAGTTGGTGTAAGTACATTTAATGCACCCCACAAGTCTCTTTCATGTGGAGGTGCTGATGATGTCATTGGGTTTGAAAAACCAAGTGATGGATTTTGTGGGGAGGATTTTTGTGGGGCCGGTTATGAGAATATGGGAGCTGCCCGGTTGGAAGTGGGTGCTGACCGAGAATTAGAGGCTGCTGACCATGATGACCGTGGGCTTGTTGAGACCTTACGAGCATGTTCACATGTTCCTCTTGTTAACGTGCATTCTTCCCTTTAAGGTACTGGTGGTGAGGTCGTTAAGGGCATAAATAATAGCTTAAAGGCTGGAATTAAAGATGGGTTGGGTGCAGTTCTTAATACCCATAAATCTAATGGTAAATATCATGGTGGTTTTAATGGTGGCAAAGCTAGTAGGGATCATGCTATCCAAAGGAGGGGAGCTCATCTCTTGAGGTCTGAGTTTCCTCCTTTAAAGCCTGCTAAGCTTGGTGTGGACACGAAATCCTTTCCCTCTGTTTGGAGTAAACCTAAAGCTAACTTGAAGAAACTTTTGAAGAAGGATGTGGGTACTGCCCATATTGGTGTTTTTGCAATTCCTGAAGCTATTATTGATGTGGGTAAGAAATTATGGGAATTTGCTTTTGTGGGACACATTCTTGATAAAAATTTGCCTTTTTCCTTGGTGAATGATTGGGCTAGTCGTACTTGGGGTGATGATGTGCTTGAGACTATCAAACTTGAACCGGGTTTCTTTCTTTCCAAAGCGAGTACTGAATCAGCCCTGGATAAGATTTTGAATGGAGAACCTTCTTACATTGCAGGAAGGCTTATGGTGATCAAACGATGGCATTATGGGATGGTTTTAGAAAAGGAATATTTTTCTAAAATTCATTTTGGATTTTTTAAAAAAATTTGCCAATTGTGTTGCGCTCTATCGAAGGTTTAGAATTCATTGGTAGTATTCTGGGTTATCCCCAATATGTTGATTTGGATAATTTTGCGAGAATTTGTGTGGAAATTGATGCCGATAAGGATATCCCAAATTCATTGGTGTTTGATTTGGGGATGGGAGTGACTTCGGAAATTGTGTTTGAGATTCCTTGGAAGCCCTCTAGATGTGACAATTGTAAGATTTTTGGGCACTCTTCTTTGAAGTGCCCCTTAGCTAAGCCAATTATTTCGAAGCAGGTGTGGAAGGTTAAGAGTAGCATACCTTCTGCTCCTAAGGCTAACCCTAATGTGGCTGTCAAGATGATAGTTACCCTAAGGACCATGATCCCTTATCTCCAAAGGTTGTGTCCCCGGTTACTGGCTCAGTTAAAAGCACCGATCCTGATGTGTGGACGGAAGTTCCAACAAAAAATCCCAGAGAGAATTCTGTTTTTGTTAGTAAGGTTGTTGAACCTTATGAATGCTCAGTGATTGGGAAGAATTCGTTTGAGGTGCTATCCTCTGCTATTGATTTTGCTCATTCTCTAGGATGTGATCCTGTTGATGATCCTCCTACTTCTACAAGAATGAGATTACAAGAAAAGTTAAAAGACTTCAAAAATGCTAAAAGGAAGGGTGTTGAACGTCCCTAGTTTTGTTTTTCCTTTCCCCTAGCCTCTTGGGTTATATGAGGTTTCTTTTGTAGGTTAGGGTGTTTGGTTGGCCTTTGGGCTTTTTAGCTTTGGCTTGTCTCCAGGATGGCTTTTGCGCTGTAGTTCCTTTTTTGGTTTTTATATATTCTTAATTATCAAAAAAAAAAAAAATTGGTATTTTCAATTTTACATCAAGAATTAGCATAATTCATTTAAAATACCATATGACTTCTTTTCATGAAAGTTGAATCGGAAATAAAAATACTAAGAGAATAGAATTTTGAAAATCATGAATAAATACTTAGCATAAGTTTTGAAAAAGCCATGAAAGTGACCTTTTAAGCTAAGTCTTAATTCATGAAAATTTTTGATATGTGTATTACTTAAAATATTTTGAAAACTTATCATCATATGATTATTTTAAAAACATTTGAAAAATCATGATATGATGAATTGATTTGAAAAATTGAAAATTGCCCCTTTAGGCATTTTAACAAACACTTACTGTGCACATTTTTGAAAATGATTATGAAAACTTGTCATGATAATTCAAAAATATTCAAATGATGTTTGAAACACATTTAAATCATGACATGAGAAGTGATATGATGAATTGCTTTGAAAAAATTGAAGTTGTCTACCTTTAGGCATTTTATCAAACACCTAGTATGCACATTTTTGAAAATAATTGTGAAAACTTGTCATGAAGTTTTTGAAAATAGCCAAATGATGTTTGAAACATATTTGAATCATGGCATGAGAAATTTAAATCAAAAAAATCAAATCCTAGTCTCTTGGAAATTTTATCAAACACTTGGTGGGTAACATTTCAAGCTTGTGAAGCTAGTGAAATGGGGCTCCCAAGCTTTGCCAAATACAAATTTCATGAACACAAGTCATCAAACAATATCCAAAGATCAATATTGAAGCATCTAGACATCAATGATTCAATAAAAGAGCATGGAAAGTAAGCTTACCTCTTGTAGAGTATGGATATGAGAGAGATGATCATGGGGCTCCAATAGCAAGCTTGTGTTGTTGGGATCATAAGATGGTGCCTTATAGCTCTTCATCTTCATATATGGGTACTTTGATTCATACCTATTTGCCATGAGTATAGGTAGTAGATGAACTTGAGAAAATGGGTATATGTGTATTTGGGTTTTGAATCCCCAAATTTGAAATGAAATGATGAAATCCTAGGTTTTTGATTCACAAATTGGAGTAATTAGCAACACTTGAGATGTTTGAGAGTTGATTTGGGTAGAATAAAGTTGAATTTGATGGATTTTTGAAGAAATTGGAAAACCCTAGAGAGAAAAAGTGTTAAATTGGATAGGAAATGAAGTAAGATGAAAATGAGAAGTCAAGATGACTTAAAGGAAGAGAAGGGCTCGGGTGGTCGTCCACCAAGGGACGGCTGGCCGTCCACCTTGGACGGTTGGCCATCCTTGGTTGGATGGTCATCCATTCTTGATATCAAATTTTGGGCTTTTGAAGCCCATTAGGCCCAATTTTGACTATTTGGCCTATTTTGACCAATTTTGGCTCATTTCCTTTCAATTTTTGATTTAAGAAAGTGCATTTGATTGAGATTGAATGATATTTGATGATTTGATGAGAAATGAAGAAGATTTGGTGCATACCAAAGTAAGAATTAAGCAATTGTGAATAGGGAAGTTCACATAAAATGATGAATTTTTGGTTGAAAACCATGGCATTTAGAAATGAATGAATGAAAAGATTGTGTAAATAAGTTTGTAATCATGAAATGGTTATGAATACATTTGATTTGATAAGCTTGTGAAACCCATGAAGGGAATTATAAAGGTGAGTGAACCCATGAAGGGAAAGGCTGATGAGAAAAGCCCATTTTCAAGGCCCAAAACCTTGAAACCATGAAGTATTGATATACATGAAATGTATGTGAATGATATTAAGGTATGATATTATGATAATTGGAAATGCAATTTCCAAAAGGATTGAAAATCCTTAAGATAACTAGAAATGAAATTTCTAGTAATGAGTCGAAGACTCCCATTTTTTATGATAATTAGAAATGCAATTTCCAAAAGGATTGAAAATCCTTAATGTTGACTGGAAATGAAATTTCTAGTAATGAGTCGAAGACTCCCAAATTTATGATAATTGGAAATGCAATTTCCAAAAGGATTGAAAATCCTTAAGTTGACTAGAAATGAAATTTCTAGTAATAAGTCGAGGACTCCCAAATTTTTGATAATTGGAAATGCAATTTCCAAAAGGATTGAAAATCCTTGAGTTAACTAGGAATGAAATTTCTAGAGTGATTCGAAGACTTCCGAGTTTTTTATGATAATTGGGAAATGAAATTTCCAAAAGGATTGAAAATCCTTGAGTTAACTAGAAATGAAATTTCTAGGATGAGTCGAAGACTCTTAAATTTTTATGATAATGGGAAATGAAATTTCCAAAAGAATTGAAAATCCTTGAGATAACTAGAAATGAAATTTCTAGAATAAGTCAAGTTTTTAGATGATTGGAAATGCAATTTCCAAAAAGATTGAAAATCCTTGAGATAACTAGAAGTGAGACTTCTAGAGAGAATTTGAAGCGAAGCTTTCAAAATAATATTGATTGGTTTGATTATCCCTATTTTGTTGCGTCAAAAATGGGATGTCATTTTTTCGTTGATATTCACTGGCGAAGCCATGAACATCAACGAGGGGCTTCTGTAGACATCCATTTTTGACCATGAGTATGGTCATGAATGGTTTCCTGTGATTAGAAGTGATATAGGGTGTCAAAACCCTAAGTTCCCAGTTTTACCCTTTGTGGGTAATTAGATAGAGGTCATTATCACATGTAGGTTTTTAGGTCAGATTGAGTCGGTTCTTTTTGCATTAGGTTTTTAGAGAGTCTAGGAACATCCCTGCAAATTTCCATGGCATTCCGAGCAAGGCTTGATAGAAAATAAGGCCTTTTGTGACCAATGGGCAGTTTTGTCCTTTGAATCACAAAAGCCCTAAATGACTGTCGATTTTGTCTCGAATGGTCTCGAGACTTTGGCATGGATATTTAAAGTGTGTTTTGTAGCTAAGTTGATCAGTGGCAAGGTCTGTTGAGTCTTCTGGCTCATGATTGGCTCTTAAGGCCTAAGGGGCCCTTTCAAGCCCAGATTAGGATTTCGACCGGAAGTGACTGGGATTCAATATTTCTATCAAACCAAATCCTTCAAAGGCTTCAAAATACTTTCCTAAAACATTTTAAAACTTGTTTCGAGAAGAAGAAATGATTTTGAAAGCAATCGGCTAGCAAATTTCAAAACCCTAATTTGGGCCCGACAGACCCTAAACAGCTAATCGGTCGAATTTCCCTAAAACTTTGACCTCGGTCAATGCATTTTCACTTCAAACACTTCTTAAAACATGGAGAGTCGAATCACGATCGTTTCGGCGCTTGAATCGTCAAATTTGGACTTAAAACGGGCCGGAAAAGCCCAAAAAAGCCGAAATCGGGTCGAAACGGGCCAAGACAGGCCCACATAGGGCATTTTTGGGATGGGGGATCGATGGCCGTCCACCTAGGGACGGCCAACCGTCCATGAAGGACGGCCAGCCGTCCTAGAGTGGATGTTCATCGATTCTTTTTGCCAAAAATTGCATATTTCAGAGTATTTTTCTGCTCAGGACTCTTCCTAGCCCTGCCATGTGTCCAGTTCGGCCATGGGGACTTTTGGATGAGCATGAACACCTTGGAAGGCTGGTTTTGAGCCCTTGGATCACTTCTAAGAGATTCAAACTCAGCCATTGATCAAACTCAGGCCTCCCTATAAATAGAGGGCCCTGAAATCAGTTTCAACACACAGAAAAAGCTTTAGAGAGCTAGCTTGGAGAGTAGAGGCTTGAGCAATTGCACAAGCTTCCCCCATAGCACTCTAGCTTAAGTTTTAGAGTCCTTAAGGTCCTTGGAGTCCTTGTTGCTTGAGGAGAAGGCTTGAAGCAAGGAGGCAGAGAAAGAGGTTAGTAGAGTTTTCTTCTTCTTCTTTTTCTTATAGTTTTCTTTTTATTGCTTTAGTATGCATAGGATTTAGTTCTTTAGTATGCATGATAGGTTAGTTTATTGTTCTTTTAATATAATATGGATTAGTTTATTAAAATAATTTTCATTTTACATAATAGGAATTAGTTTTATGCATGCATATTTCTCCCTCTCTTCTTCTCTTCTTCTTCCATTCTTCTTTGATTATGTCATATTAGGATTAGATATTTAAGATTTAGTTCATATCTAGAATACATGCTAGGAAGTTAGGATTGTACATGTTATTTTTTAGGAAAGCATATTAGTCCATCTCTTTGAGTCATTTTGCATATTGTTACTATAAAATTAAATGTTGCATATTAATAGTTAGTGATTAGGTTTGTCTTGATTGGAATGCTATATAAATTGTGATCGAGGGAGCGAGAAAAGGTAAGTCCCTTCCCTTGTGATAAAACTGATTGTTTTCAAGCATGATGCATGATTATTTTGATATATCATACTAGGTTGCATATTAGGTCATTTTCACTCCTTTTACTCTTTTATTTTATGGGTTTTAAACCCACTTTTTGATTACTTATAAATCTGTCCATGGATTTAAAGTGACCTAAAAGTGCACTAAAACTCATTTTTTTTTAGGTCCAAACTAACTTAGAAACATGTCTAGGTTCCCATAGCTAACTTAGATTGCATTTAGGACATTTACATGCATTGTTCATATACTTGGTTGTATTTTTTACCTATTTTCCAGAAATTCCAGCATGCATATTATAGTGTTTTAGGTATTTAGACTAACCTAGGATTAGCTAGAAACCCTAGGATTAGGGGGGTCACTTGATCTCACTTAGGACTCTTTTTTGTTGTAAGAATTACAATAAGAATAGAGTTCTACTTTACCTAGGATTCTACTTCGAGAATAATTCTAAAAAGTGATTTTGAAAGAATTCAAAAATGGAATGAAATTCCATCTCTCATAACAAGTGTTTTGATCAAACTCAAACTCTCGAAGCTAGAGTCCAAGATAAGATAGAATCTCTACCATTATGTGGTTTATTACAATAGGAGAGTCCTATGTAATCGAACTACGTGAACTTTGATCTTTGTCAAGCAATTGATAAGGTACGTAGGCAGTCAATAGGGCACAAGTCCAATCTTAGGTTGACTTCTAGTCTCCTAAGACCCTTAGGATTGTGTATACTTTTGTACTATATATTATTATTATTACATATTATTATTCATATTTTGTGATTGATTAGATATACTAAGATTGTTTTGAAAATATTTTGATAAAGCCCAAACTTAATTAGGAGACCTTTAATTAGGGCGAGGTGGGTGCCTACAAGAAGTTCCTTGGAACCTTCCCACTTCGTAACCAAGCCCCCGAATCCAACTTTGATTCAAAAAACCATGCTTTTCCAAAATATGGGGTCAATGGTTTATTAAAAATAAAACTCTTTTTGTGGTTTCCTTGTTCCCTAAAAATAAGGTGGCGACTCCTAGTTTTTTTTTTTTTTTTTTTTAAACTCTTATCCTTTTTCAAAAACCCTATCTTGAGTGGATAATAGAGAATGATAAACGTGGATAATAGAGAAGGATAAATCGAGACGGATAAACATCATCCAGAATCCACTCAAGATAAACACCCCTCCCCAATGTGAATGAGAGGCCTCCCGATACAGGTTGGCTAGTTCACAGCCACATGAGCGTATCAAATATTATTTCAAAAACAATCTTATCATTTATTCAAAAAAAATAGGAGTGAGGTAAGCAAATCATATGCCATTCATATATATGTATGAAACAGTTTTCAAGAGACGTAACCTTCCAATAAGAATATATTTTCAAAACATGGTTTACTTATAATGATTTCATGAACTCTGTAATAAAAGAGCCTATTTTCCAATTTATATACATTTTGTATCAAATTCTAAATAGTCAGCCATGAAGTATTGATAAGCTCTCAAAACATAATAATTATGTGCATTGGTTTCCTTTCGAACAAGTGCCACACATTTCATTAGTTCTTAAAATTAGCGTATTCCATGCATCTATTTAACAATTCAATAAATGACGGGGTTTCTCAGGCGTTCATAAGTTAAAGTATTCAAATGTGTTTGATATTCACAAAGTTCTTAAAATAGATATAAAATAATAACATTATCATTAAGAGTAAAAAGGTTACTTATCCCTACCTTAATGTCGTTGTATTTTCCAATCCTTTGTGGCTCCACGAGCCTCCCAAATGCAATGCTCATGCACCAATACAAGTGATCCTTCCAAAGACCTTCCAAGTCTGAGGAAATAACAAAAAATGCAAGCAAGAAAGTCAAGAGAAAGCACAAAGATTTACAACTTCAAAAGTAAAGCGGCTCGCTTCCTAAAACTGCTCACTCAGGACCCTAAGGACTCAAAACCCCCCAAATGCTAAACCAAAGGCCTTAAGATTCTCAAGACATAACCCCAAGTACGATTTCATGTTGCACGTCGAATTTCACGACCAAATGCCAAGTGATTTGAAAGATACAAGCCAAAGAAGGTAGGGTGCACATAAAAGGGCAAATCAGGTATTTACTAAATATCTCTCTCTCCAAAAATAATTTGATCCTAAAATCTTAAAATTTAGAAAGTAGACTTCATAAGCTTTCCGTACATATAAAGTACGCCCAAATCAGAGTTCGTATAAAAAAGTTATGAAGAAAATAAGATAAAAGAAGAAAATTGAATTTTTGCCCAAAGAGTAGACTGTTTGGCTCAAACAGTCGACTCTTGGCCTGATAAATCTGAAAAATTTAGGTATTTTAAGCTACAAAACAACCCCAAAACCTCAAATCAAGTTCCCAAAACCTAGAATCAACAATAGAGAACTTCAAACAAGCTTGATTCACCTCTTAAGCTCAAAATGAATGTATCAAACTTCATCATTTAACAAAACCTAACTCAAAACCTCAATAAAACCCACATGTAGAAAGTATACAACCCAAAACTCCTCAAATCCTTCTTTAAAACACCTAACTAATCCTTAAATCACTCTTAAAACACCATGGTCATCATTGAAACCAAAAATCCAACACTCAAACAACTCAAATCCGAAATTACATAAAATAAAATGGGATAAATTGGCTTAAACAAGCATGAGCTTACCTTTAAAGTCAAAAAGGGTGAACTCCAGCGACAAATCCGGCGTGGTTCCAGCGATGCTCTACTCCTCTTTCTCTCTCCGTCACTCGGTCTCTCCCTCGTTTTCTCCCTCTCTTTGCCGAAGATGAAAGAAAGAAATGGGGTCTTGGCCCTTTTTAAAATATCCAATGGCAAAGTTGTAAATAATTCAATTTTTTTAAAACCACGTCATCACTTAAAATGAATAAAATAATGTTTTTAGAAATTCGGGTTATTACACACTTAGTTTCCTAGGTTCCCTATCTTTCTTTTTATAAACTCTCTTTTGGAGTGTTTGGTTACTAGTGCTAGCATGACCAAACATCCATATTAGGAGTAACCCTATTCTTGGTTATGTTTTGCCCCCTAATTTATTAACCATTAATAATTTAAGGTCAAACACATTTTCAATCATAGTGTTCCCCTCCCAAAAGTTCAAAAAAACTCACTTACACCCTATTGTGTGTGACCCTTTGGGTTCACCCCAACTTAGCAGTGGACAGGGACATCTCGATGTCTCCTAAAAATAAAAACTTTCTATTTTAAGGTTCAATTGGAACAATTCCAATTATGCCCTCATTGATAACACTTTATCAATAGGCCTTCACTGGTCATGAGTGACATCTAGCAACATATCATGACATACCCTAAGTTTGATGAATAGCAGAACTATGCGAACCCTTCATGTTACTTAATCCTTCATCCCCTAATGTCACTGTTAAGATAATAATAGGTATGGTTTTCTGTCAAACCCTATCTTAACACCTTGATGTATGTTTCACAAAATATAATCTCAATAAAGTAAGTGCAGTGAAACTCTTTTCATTGTTTACCTATCACTCTTGCCAGAGATTCAATTGAGACTTATCTTTGTAAACCAATCTTGACATTCTCTCTCATCAATGTGAGAGTGATGATTCCTTATTGCACACTCATCTATCTTCATGTATAACCTATTTGGGCCAATAAGCATCGATTACATCCTCATGGATAAGGCTGTACAAGATACTATCAAACCCTAATAACTTATACATAAGACAACTATGGTGTCTAAAGTCTAAGGATTACCAATGGACGTAACATAAGAATATCCCTTTTGACATAATCTCCATAGGAATATTCTTGTAGATCATGTTCAGTGAACATATTCTCTAATATGCACCCACAGATTAACTTTAGTGTCACTACACTGATAGGAAAGACTACCTATCCTACCAATTGGAGTTAGTTTAAATATGTGCTACCCTTAGCAGTCTATTAAATATCCACTTTAATAATCCTATGAGTAGGAACTGTTTAGAATAAATGTATATGAGAAATATCAGTCTCTCTATCTCAACTCCTTGAGATGTATATTTCTCCTATCATTTATTCAAGAACCTTATCATATATGTAAGAACACATAAGATAAGTATATACATTCTTAATTTCATATAATATGAATATGATATGCCATTCAGGATTGGTTTTAGGGCATATCTCTAACACTAAAGAGTTCCTACTCATAGGTTTATTAAAGTGGACCTTTTATAAACTGCTAAGAGTAGCACATATTTAAACTAACTCCAATGGGAGGATATGTAGTCTTTCCTATCAGTGTAGTGACACTTTAGTTAATCTGTGGGTACATGTTAAAGAACATGTACACTGAACATGATCTGCAAGGATATTCCTATAGAGATTAAGTCAAAGAAATATTTTTTTGTTACGTCCATTTATTTGGTAGTCCTTAGACCTAAGACACCATAGCTGTCTTATGCATGAGTTGTTAAGGTTTGATAGTATCTCGTACAGCCTTAACCACAAGGATGTAATCGGTACTCATTGGCTCTAATAGTTATGCATGAAGATAGATGAGTGTGCAATAAGGAATCATCACTCTCACTTCAATGAGAAAATATCAGGGTTAGTTCACAAAGATAACTCTAAATTAGAATCTCTGGCTAGAGTGATAAGTGAACTGTGAAAGTGTTTCATCAGGTTCATCTTATTGAGATTATACTTTGTGGAACATATGACAAGAAGTTAAGATAAAGGTTTTGACTTATAATCATACCCTGATTATCTTAACAGTGACATTAGAAGATGAAGGATTAAGTAACATGAAGGGTTTATTTAATTCTGCTATTCACCCACACCTAGGGTAAGTCATGATATGTTGCTAGATGTCACTCATGACTAGTGAAGGCCTAATGGTAAGTGTTATCGTTGAGGGCAAAATTTGAATTGTTCCAATTGAACCAAAAATAAAGAGTTCATATTTAGGGAACATGAGATGTCCCGAACCACTACTAGGTTGGAGTGAACCCAAAATGTCACACATACTAAGGGCATAAGAGAGTCTTTTGAATTAATGAGAGGAGAATATTCTTATTTGTTATTAATTTGATCCTTATTATTAATAG
The DNA here is from genome assembly GCA_017140935.1 of Hamamelis virginiana. Taxonomy (NCBI): domain Eukaryota; kingdom Viridiplantae; phylum Streptophyta; class Magnoliopsida; order Saxifragales; family Hamamelidaceae; genus Hamamelis; species Hamamelis virginiana. The sequence continues at coordinate 149,811 of JAESVK010000163.1, forward strand.
TTAGTTAATAAGGGAGGGATCAAACAAATAAGAAGAGTATTTTCTATAAAATGAGGTGTTAGGTCAAGCTAACACTAAGTAACCTAGCTCATCATATTGTGGAGGCTAAGAAAAGAAGGAGAAACCCTAGGGCTGAAAATTCCATAGCTCTCTCTCTCTCCTAGCCGAAATTCCCACTCCCTCTCAAGCTTGCTTCTCATCAAGTGTTGATAGTTGCAAGGATTCTCAAGGGCTTGTGCTTGTGTGGATACCGTTGGAGGCTTCATACTTTTGGAGCTATGATTTGATAATCGCTAAAACAAAAGAGGTTCAAGTAAGTATATATTTAAGTTGTTTAAATTCATTCTTAGTTTGTAAAATCATGATCCGATGCTTAATCGAAATCCTACTCGATTTTGATGGAGGATTCAGTTGTTTCAAAAAAAAAATTTGCAAATCTTCCCCTACGAATCCATTCCATTGATTTCCTTTCTCTCTCACAGAACATTAACTAGACCTCCTCATCCCAAACAAAACATAAAAACCCACCATGCAAGTCAAGAAAAACCCATATAACTCATAAAACATTGCATGCATGCTATCAAACTTCAAATCCCCCAACAAAACCTCATTATAGTGGGTAACAGCACGAATATATAAACCATTGCCAAGCGGGCATGTAAAGCAGTAATGAATGGCATATAAATATATATATCAAATCATCATTTCAGTAAATCATAACCATTATCCAAAACAGGAATAAAGTAAGTAAACCATATGCCATCATTTATGTTCACAATACAGTTATAAACACACCACACCAATTATTCATAAAACAGCTATGTTCCCTGTATCATAATCCTTACATAAAATAGTTCATGTTCATAAACAGACCAGCATATTATGCAGTTTAATTCACATATTATCAATGTTAGAGAGGTTTAGTATCTTACCTTAACTGGGCAAGTGAACCCTTAGCAGTGTCCTATGGATATGCACGCTAACCAGTGAAAGGATAGTCCTCGGGACTATCTTGATTTGAAAGAAAGATAAATAAATTCATACATCAACCCTTGCCTAAGCAAGTAAACCCCAAAACCAGAAACTAGACTTCAAGAGCTTTCAGTACATATAAAGTATGCTCAAAACGGAGCTCGGATGCAAAAGTTATGAATAAAAGAATATTTAAAGAAGGAAATAGGCTTCTACAGATCACCATTACCAATAATGCCTTAGGTCAGTATCGGTAATGGCTATCCACAGTCACCCGAGAATAACACAGTAATACCAATAATGCCCTAGTGCATTATCGGTAATGCAAGCTCTCAGCCCACACTGGAAACGTCCATTACCAATATTGCCAAAGGCCATTATCAGTAGTGGTCATCTCTGTAACGCAGATTTGAGAAGTAGTAGTATTCAAAACACATCAACCTTCAACCAAACCCTCAAAGCTTCACCACAAACCTTCCTAACCGTGAATCCATACACATGCAAGCTCAAAATAATGTATTATACCATTTAAACTCAAGAACAAAATATAAATCGCATGCATCCGAAATGTAAAATCTTAAAAACCCAAAATGCAAACCCCTAACCTTACATGCAACCCAACAGAAGTCAAGAACTTAAATCAAACACCCAACTCAGTCATTAGTCTTCTCACAGAACATTATCTAGACCTCCTCATCCCAAACAAAACATAAAAACCCATTATGCATGTCAAGAAAAACCCATATAACTCATAAAACATTGCATGCATGCTATCAAACTTCAAAACCCCATCACAGCCGTGGATCCATTCAAGAACATCCTTCAAAAACCTAAACTTAACCCAAAATACAAAACCAAACCATCAACCCTCCAAGGATCTGAGAATACAACGAGAAAAAGGAAGGAAAATGAACATACAAAGCAAGTACTTACCTCAAAATCCAAGAAGGATGAACTCCAGCAACTCCGGTGAGAATCCGACAGCAGCTCTCCGGCGAGTTCCCCTCTCAAACCCACGGCTCTCACTCTCAAACTCTCTAACTTTCTCAAATAACAAATGTGAAGGAGAAATGAGACTGTTGGCCTTTAAATAGAAAAGAGTGGAACTTAAATGAATTTTTGTTTTTTTCAAAAGTTTATAAAACAACTTTATTATTTTACAGAAACACCCCAAATTTTATTAGAAATACAAAAATATGAGTTTTAAAAATTTTAGGTTATCACATAACCAAATTAAGTCAAGCTCATTCTAGAGGTTGGGCATATTTAAAAGTCCCGAGCTAAGCCTTGTCAACTCAAACGTCAAGGTAAGTACACTGAGCTTGATCAAATTGTTGATTTGTTTCAAAAATAACTCGAGCTTGAATAAGGATTTGCCATCGCTGAGCCATAATAGAATAGTAGTCCAATACTCTATTTTAGAAAAATGCTAAACATTCTAAAAAAATATATCACAAATGATGTAATGGATAATCCAGCCATTATCTTTTTTATCATTTTCTCTCTTTTATAATAAATGAAGAATTATGATTTATTGTATATATTTGGAAAAAAAAAATTGAGATATATAGCATTGCTTTTAGACGAATTAACCAAATGAAAAATGGTTAACTTAAATGTAAAGTTTGGTATGCACGAGTCATCCCGACATGGGGAAGTGGATTGTGGAGGGAAGTGGACCCACAATGAGATTCAGTCCTAAAAGGATGAATGGAACAACTCATTGACAGATTGATAGATGCCTTGGGAAATGAGAGATGAGAGATGATCACGTGCTTGCGAGACATCTCCACGACAACACTCGCATGGACCACGACCCATTTTCCCGCGCCTCCCCCAGTCCCCAACTAATTTATTTATTATTATTATTAAAAATAATAATAATAATAATGAAACCTTGGGTCTTGGGGGGATAGCTCGTAGTCACCCAGCTGTTTCACTTAAAACGCAATTCTGAAAGAAATCTCACATTCTCAAATTGAGAAGCTGCCAACAAAATTTGAGAAAACCAACGACTACGGTAGCCTCAACTTTTCATTTCATAAAATAAATCTATCTGTACCAACCTTTCCATGATGTACTGACTTTTTGATTAAAGGGGGCACTCGGGGATAATCTTGACAGCAGTTTTTTTGTTTTTCTTGCTGGGCCTCAAGTGGAAATACATAAAATAAATCATTACATGAAAAAGCGAAGCCAAAGATGAATTAAACTCGATCAGGAAGACAACTATTCATTTTGAAGACCTCTTAATTCTTAATTAATTCGCTGTATTTCCACACACAAAAAAGAAATCCAAACAATTTTTGCAGAGAAATCAAACAGGAAGTAAAGATTAGAGACAAGACCAGTTACATAGAGAAATTAAAGAGCTAGCACGAAATGATGAAAGAAATAATATTAGAATGAAGAGGGAGAAGAAACAATATTGAGATCGAGGGCAGGCCGGCAGCATCACCTCCCATCTGCGGATGTGAAAGACTCGGCAAAGCCATAGGGGCGAGTGGGTATGCTGGTCTGAGTGTTGTCTAAGCTAGGAAGTAGCGAAGAAGAAGAAGACTCCATATGGCTGCTTCTACCTTCATAAGCCTGCCACTTCTTCAGTGCTTGTGGCAAGGACATGTCAAGGTCAATCCCATATATGTCTTCCGAATTAAGGTCACCTGGTTTCCACAGTTCTACTAGAGAAGATAGCACATTAACGGCATGACCCATATCTGGCCTTTGATACGGCTCCCTCGCACAGCAGTGCCCTGCTAGTTCTGCAACTGTGTTTATGCTCCCAAGAGTTTCCTCATTCACATCTATTGTAGGGTCCATGGCCTTGCACAATGAGTCCTTGTTTATCTGCATTCTTTTGAACCATGTTACAAGATGCATGCTCTCCTCCGGCTGCCTTTCATCTAGTGCTTTTCTCCCTGTGATTAACTCCATCAATATCACCCCAAAACTGAATACATCTACTTTCGTTGTCACTCGCCCAGTCACTGTACAAATCCACATTCCTCAAATATGTAAGATATATGATACCTTAAGTCTACAATTAATAATAGATTCTAGCTAGAGAAGCTAATAACATAAAATTACATATCATGCATCCATATATCAACCCCTAAAATTGTTAATACTGATGCAGCTTATGTGAGATCAAGATTCCACTAAGAAAACCATCAATGCAGCTGATGCATTTGATCGATGGAATTCAATGCTAGTAATCAAATTTGTCGTGAGAGATGTAGATTGGGCGCAATCATAGCAGAGCAGTGCAGTGCAGTGCAGTGAATGATTTATCTCACTACATCTTCAACTCATCATATTCTCAGTCACTGTCTTAGGCTATCCTCTGTCAGAATTGGTTCAAGAAAATGATATAAAGATAATCATACAACCAAAGAAACTTCACCATGCAATTCTAACATGAAATTAGTTTGAATTTTTTTTTTTTTTTTTTTCAATACTTGGGTGCAGAGTTTTCAGCAAAAATAATCTTTGTGGAAATTGAGTTTTAAGCGAACACTTCACTGCATCTTTCCATGATTCGTTCTGGTTTCTTTGTGCTAGTAAAATATCCGCATTTTGCTTATAGCACCAACTACTACCAAGTAATGTACTCACTACCTCTCTTTTTTTTCTCAAGCACAACAATTATTGATTAATTTATCTATACATAAAAAAAATATATAAACTAAAATTAAGCACTGAAGAGTCTTGAACAGGAAGTACCTGCATATTCTGGTGCCAAGTATCCAAAGGTTCCGGCAATTCTTGTCTCAATTGAGCCTTTCCCCTCTGGAGCTAGACGCACAAGACCAAAATCCGCAACCTTAGCTCTCATATCATCTCCAAGAAGAATGTTAGAAGGCTTCAAGTCCCTATGTATAAAGCTTTGATGAGCCAAACCATGCAGATACTCCACACCCCTGGCCACATCCAAAGCAATGGTCAACCTTTTCATCCATTCCACAGGCTTCAACCCTTCTTCTGCCCAGTTAAAGATATGCCTACTAAGTGTTCCTTGAGGCATGTATTCATACACGAGAAGCTTCTCATTCCCATCCAGGCAGTACCCAAGAAGAGCTACCAGATGTCGGTGGCGAACTTTAGTCAAAACAGCAATCTCAGACTTGAACTCTGCTAGCCCCTTCCCAGCTATCGCCCCAGACGCCATTCTCTTTACTGCAATTTTGGTACCATCGTGCAATTCCCCCTTGTAGACCGTCCCAAAACCTCCTTGTCCCAATATATTTTCTTCACTGAAATTATTTGTCACATTCCTTAGGACTTGAATGGAAATCACCATATTACCTGCTTCAACCATCTGGATTTCACTAGGCTCACTGCTAGGATGAGTGTGTGATTCGCTAATTGCACCAACACTAACACTTGAGCCTGCAACTGTGATCTTCACACTTTCATTATCAGACCCTGAATAGCGAGGGTGAATCACCATTGCATTCGGGCTCTGCACTCTGCTCAGTCGCTTTTGTTTTCTTTTGTACAGACAGAGAAACAACAAACCAATCAAGAAAATCACAAAGACGCCCCCAATTACAGCAAACGCAATAATTCCAGTTGAAATAGAAGATGTCTTGCCACCATTTTCAGAACTGCTGCTGTTTCGAGAACCTATTTCTGTGGATGAACCAGGTGACGACCCTTGAGAAGAGTTGCCTTGAGATGGGGTACTGCCCTTCTCCTTCTCTATATTTGGGTTGCCATTAGTATTTACCATCACATTACTCCTGAAAGCTGGGATTTTGCCATAAAGTTGGTTGTTTGACACATCAAGTTCGGTGAGCCTGGAGAGACTTGTAAGCTCCACCGGAATTGAGCCGGTGAGATTGTTATCAGCGAGAACTAATCTTTGCAGCGATTTAAGTGAAGAAAACTCAAGAGAAATCGTACCCATAAGATCCATTTTCTGAAAATTAATAATGGTAATGTTCCCATTATTGCAATTGATCCCAAACCAGTCGGCACACGGATCATTTCCTTTCCAATTCTCAGCAAACTTTGTTGGGTACCCCATGGATTTCACAATTGAAAGCAATATATTCACCTGGGGATCACAATTACCAGGCTTGGGCAAACAAAAGCTATTTGAGTCCGTGGACAAATCAACTGCAACTGAACTATTAAACTGTGGGAATGGCCCTTGAAGCAAATTATTAGTCAAATTCACTACCTCTAGAGAACCAAGATTTAACAATGTTAACGGAACCGGACCAGTAAACATATTATCCCTCAAACTCAAGCTTTGCAAATCTTTCAACCCAGAAAAGTCCGGTAAAGGACCCGAAAACCCATTGGAATGCAACCAAACCTCCTTCAAAAAAGTCATGTTCTGTATAACATCAATATTTCCACTAAGTTTAGCATCACCTTTCTGCCCATTAACCCACAAGGACTGAATTTGTGAGCCCGCGAAACTAGCGGGCAACCCACCTTGTAGATTATTGAAAGACAAGTGCAAATTAATCAAACCCGGAAATTCATCAGAGCCGAGAAATCCGGGTATCTTGCCAGTAATATTTGCGGAGTTTGCGGAGAAATTCTGAAGTGTGGAAGCATTTCGGAGACTTTGAGGAATCTCCCAAGCAGAAAAGGGATTGTTATCAATCTCAACTGATTGAAGCGAAGACAGAGAAGTGAAGCAATCAAGAGGGATTGAAGTAAACTGATTGTAACTGATCATGAGTACTTGTAATGAATTCAACCCGTTTAAGCTGGGAAAAGGACCAGAAATGTTGTTCCATTGAAGCTCTAAACGTTCCAATTCAGTGAGGTTTCGGAGAGAAGAAGGAAGCGTACCTTGGAGGTTTTGTCGCCCGATTTGGATCCGAGTGACCCTTTTTTGGTCTGAGCAGACTACGTGATTCCACTTACAGGGGTCTGGGTTGGACCATCCGAGATCTTCTGGTGGTTTTAGGCTCTGTTTTAGAGCTAACATTACCGAAGTATCACTTCCGTCTGTTTGAGACTCTGCACGGAGAAGGATTGATGAGAACCCAGCAAGAAACATGGCTAAAAGCTTGTACCCAAGATGGGTTTTCTTCATCTTGGAAAGTTATATAAATATATATAGAGCGAGAGAGAGAGAGAGAGAGAGAGATGGATGGAGTTGTGAAGAGAGAAGCTTTGCTAGCTTGTTATTTGTTCCATGAGAGAATTGCTTGTATACAATGTGTTATTTAGCTTCATGGAAGGACAGAGAACAGAGAAAAGAAAGGAGTGATGGTTGAAGTTGGAGGCTCAAAAACAGAAGGTGGAGAGAGGAGAAGAGGCTTTGATGAGTGCTGGAGTAAGGGGTAAGCAGAATGAGGAGGAGGAACAGAGGGTTTGCACATGATTGTGGGGCCCACAGATCTGAAAGCAATGGCTGTCGTTAACAGTGTTAAAAGCTGGATATAAGTGGCTGATTCTCGGTACATGGCCAACTTGGCATTGTTTTTGTCTGCAGTATGTCCTGTATGTGTGTCCTACACAGCAACTCGTGCAGTTGCTAGGGAAGAGACTGTTTGCCTTTTCCGAAAAGTAAGAGCAACTCCTATGGCAATAATGTATTTTGGCCATCCATATCCTTTTTGTGAAATCCATATCCATCTTTCGCTAAGTTATACTAACTTATGGCTAACCATATGCCTAGAAGTGCTCCAATAGTGCACCATTTATTTTTGCCTCAATCACCTTATCTCATAACTGAACTCATATTCTTGTGCACCAAGTATCTTTTATTCCCCTATCAACTACCATTTCTATATCTCCATCCACCATTTATTCAAACATAAATAAAATATATAAAATAAAAAATTAATCCAATTTGAGCTCATTGTTGAGGCAAGTTTTTTAACATTGTTCTGTGAGTTTTTTGTTCAATACATGGTTCTATCTAGCTCTTTTTTTTTTTTGGTATAGGTTCTATCTAGCTCTTTCATTATCTTTATCATTTATATGTTTTTTTGGGTCATCCGTGAACACATTCTCTCTCCATCTTGTTCATTTCCCCCACCATTGTCAAATTCCAAGTAGTTAACCCTTTAAATCCACAAAACTAGTCATGGTCCCTCTCTTTCTCTCTCTCTCTCTCACACACGCGCGCGCGCGCGCACACACACACTTGGTATCTCTCTTAACCCTCTTCATTGTTCACAAAAGTGGATCTGTAAGGTTGGTGAAATGGAAGTCAAGTTTCATCACCTGACAGGTCACGCTCCCCTTCAATGGTTGACGATCACTCTAGAACCGTTAAGCTTTAACTTCCATGGCAAATGTCCCAAAGGTCCCAAGCTTGTTCAGCCTCTACACTTCCCAAGCTTTTACTCTCATATGGGATCTCTCTCTATAATGCTCCAACCTGACAGTTGTACCAACTCTCCTGGATAATTCGACACGTGTCAAAATGGAGGTAGTACCTGTACTACTCATTCTTGTAGCCACACGAGAGTTAAAGAATATAGATATAACAATATGGAAATGATGTGTACATGCTGTGAATCCCAAGGTGTCATATACATAAATAAGAAATCAAAATATCAATGCCAACATCCCTGGCATATGGACTGGAAATAAACAATAAGAATTGTATACTTATACCATACTAAAATATATAATTTAGTAAATGCTGATGTAGGCACTACCGTTATAATGGCCATCAATAGCTATGCATGAAAACTGCTGGGAGCGGAAATCCCATGAACTCGTGATAATGTTTATGAATCATGCCACAAAAAAAATAAATCCGAATCCTTTAACATAAATAGAAGAATCCGTATCTTTGAGATCTGTCTGGATTGATCTCAATGAAACGAACTACAGAAGACTACTCGAGCTCTTCAAGCCTTCTACCGTATTCCTCCTATGCCAGAACGTGAAGAGAGAGTGGCTCTCTTTGTGCTCTCCTTGTTGGACGGCTGCCTCTAGGGTTTAGAGAAATATTCGTCTTAACCTAGAGGCTGCCCAACATGGCATATATATAGGCTACAGTAGGGACCTAAAGGCAAATAAGTTTCGGGCTCCCAATGTAAATATTAAAAACCTATTTACATTAATTATAATTCATTCCACTAAAGAATTATAACTGCACTCCCTAGCTTATTTGAAAATAAATTTCGAGCTCTTTGTTATTAAATACTTATTAATCTCCCCACGTTAAGATTACAGATGTCTGTTGATTAAATTAAATTACTAACAATATTATTTAATCAACATCTATTAATTTCCTTGAGACCTTCCACTTAACTTATTTGATATGTTGGATACAAAATCCACCTGCAGGGTTTGACATAATCAAAACTTATAAGTATCCTCAAGGGGGTATCATCAATCCCTATACCAGGACGTGGATTCAGTCAATAATAAATATTCACCATACAATTAATGCAGTTATCCAACTCATCGAGATTATTGACCTATAAAGATCTCACTCTTTATGAATCAAAATAACTAACAATAAATGCATGTGTCCATTAATTATTTCGGGATTAAGAGTATAAGTATTCATAATAACCATGAGGTATTAATTATTTTATGTGTCAGTATAAAATAATTACCTCAATACGGTCCCGTTCAATACACACAAGTGTACTAGCACAAGAAGTTGAAACTAAACCATTCCCCGTAGTCAAGACAGACCTACTGAAATCATGTGCTACAATCTTACCGATGGTGTGTCCAACTTTATCTCAGATGGTGAACAATAAGCTTATATTCTATAAGAACTGATGATCTGATCTTCTGTGTGTAAGCCGAACTCTACACACCAGATCATCTACTATGTAGAATAAAAAACACACATGCAAAACATTAGAAGATAATATAATGCAAACATAGCTCATACAGATTCTCATTTAAAATGCAATATCATAATTCAATATTATTCCTACCGAGTGATTTGAGGCTCACTCCTACTTTTTTTGTTGTAGATTGCAGGTTGACTTGGGGTTGCATTCTTGGCTTGGTCCGATTTTCTGTTAAGGATTATGGAATAGCTTAAAGGCTGTTGTTGCATGTGTTCTTGCATTCTTATGTTATATGTATTATGTGTACTGGATTATTCAGGATATGTATTGTTTGTTGATTTGCCTATTTGCCAGGGTTGTTGGCAATATTATTTGATTTACTATATATATGGCGATTGGGGCATAACGTCTGGACATGACATTTCATTGGTTATATATAGTTCTTGTGTCTTGTAAGGAAATACGGATGATCGGGACATGTTCTACCTCCATCTTGACATGTGTCGACCTATCCGGGAGGGTTGGTACGGATGCAAGGTTGGGGCGTTACACTAGCTGTGTTCTGGGCAGTCTTACAACGTAATCTGTAGCAGCTTTAGAGTTGTATAAACTTATAGACTATTGTTATTAGTGCTTAATATCCTATATGCCATAGTTATTGGCATTTATGATTGTTGTACGGTTACTAGCTGCATGTACTACTCGGATTTGAGACATGTTATGCACTATTCATTTCATATCATGTTGTTATATTTATTCCTTCTGTCCTAAGTATGGAAATATGAATGAGCAGTACATGTTGTACCTTCACCTTGACACGTGTCGACCTACCCGGGAGGGTCGGTGCAATTGTCACGTTGGGGCGTTACAAAATGGTATCAGAGCTCATTAGTAGATCTAGAATGGGAATTCATACATGGCATATAGAGTCTAGGGAAAGTTAGAAAGTAGTGATAGTGCATGCATCATGTTTTGATAAGATTGGGGTAGTATATGACATGATAGTTTGGGGGAAATCCGCTCTAACAGTTTATTTAATAGTTTGTGATTTGTTTTATAGAATGTTGAACCGAAGAACAACTAGTCAGACTCATAAGATGCATGAACTGTCCAATTCCTCACAAGCTCCTGAAGAAGGTGGAGATGTGCAGAATTTGCTAAGTGAGATGACCATATTGCTTCGAAAGGTTACTGGTCGAAATGCCACAGCCCCAGGGAATGAGCAAGGTTTACTTCTTTGCATAAGTTTCAAAGGCAGAGTCCCCCCACTTTTTCATGGAGGGCCTGACCCTATGGCGGCTGAGCAATGGCTAGACGAAATCTTTCAACTGTTTGAAATTTTGGGGACCCTTGTGGAGTACAGAGTGAGGTTCACCGCTTACTATCTTCGAAATGGTGCCAATGAATGGTGGACCACGGTTCGTAATAGCCAAAATGTGAACGACCTTAACTGGGATGGTTTTAGAGACTTGTTTAGAGGGGTGTATATTTGTGCCGCCTATCATCAAGCCAAGCCTGAAGAGTTTTTACCCCTTATGCAGAGGGATATGTTAGTGGAATACGAGGCTAAGTTTTTGGGACTATTCAAGTATGTCGGTGGATTGATGCCCACTGAAGAGGAAAGAGCAAAGAGATTTGATAAGGGACTGTGTTGGAGATATGCCCTAAAACCAATCCTAAAGAGCATATTGTGAACCAGCCAACCAAATATCCCGAGGGATCGAGAAGCCTTTTTGTTCACTTTGGGTCATCGTGGATTGTGGATGATATTTATCCGTCTCGATTTATCCTTCTCTATTATCATTTTCTATTATCCACATTTATCCTTCTCTATTATCCACTCAGGATTGGGTTTTTGAAAAAGGATAAGAGTTTGTAAAAAAACTGGGAGTCGCCACCTTATTTTTAGGGAACAAGGAAACCACAAAAAGAGTTTTATTTTTAATAAAACACTGACTCCATATTTTAGGAAAAAGGCAAGTCTTTGAACCAAAGTAGGATTCGGGGGCTAGGTTACGAAGTGGGAAAGTTTTAAGGAACTCCTTGTAGGCACCCACCTCGCCATAATTAAAGGTCTCCTAATTAAGTTTGGGCTTTATCAAAATCTTATCACAATAATGCTATTTATCTAATCAACCATAAAATATGAATAATAATATATAATAATAATAATAGATAGTACAAAAGTATACACAATCCTAAGGATCTTAGAAGACTCATAGTCAATCTAAGATTGGACTTGCGCCATATTGATTGCCTACGTACCTTACCAATTTCTTGATAAAGATCAAAGTCCACGTAGTTCGATTACTTAGGACTCTCCTATTGTAATGAACCACATAATCGAAAGAATTCTATCTTATCTAGGACTCTAAATTCGAGAGTTTGAATTTGATCAAAACACTTTTTCATGAAGGATGGAATTTCATTCCATTTTAAATACTTTCAAATGACTTTTAGAATCCTTCTCGAAGTAGACTCCTAAGTAAGATATAACTCTTTTTTTATTGTAATTCTTACAACAAAGAAGAGTCCTAAGTGGGGTCAAGTAACCCCCCTAATCCTAGGGTCTCTAACTAGTCCTAGGTTAATCTAAATACCTACTATACTAACATTATGCATGATATAACTCTTTTTTTATTGTAATTCTTACAACAAAGAAGAGTCCTAAGTGGGGTCAAGTAACCCCCCTAATCCTAGGGTCTCTAACTAGTCCTAGGTTAATCTAAATACCTACTATACTAACATTATGCATGCTGGAATTTCTGGAAAATACATAAAAAATGTACTAAAGAATGCAAACAATGCATGAAAAAAATGTCCTAAATGCAATCTAAGTTGTCTATGTGAAGCAGGCATGTTTCTATGTTAGTTTGGGCCTAAAAAATGACTTTTAATACACTTTTAAGGTATTTTTAATCCATGGACAGATTTATATGTACCTTTTAAAATGCATTAAAGTCTATAAAAATAACAAATAAAAAAGGGGAAGATGACTAACATGCAACCTAATATGCATACTAAAATTACCCTCAAAGTATATCATCATAACCATACTTCACATAGTCTATTTAATCACAAGGGAAAGGACTCACCTTTGCATGCTCCCTCGAACACAATTCATATATCAATCATATCTAAAACACTCCAAGTGATGAAACTAACTATGATAAGAATAATATTAATGCTAAACTTGAATAAATTAACATCCTAACATGATTATTTAACATAAAAGATTTAAACATGCATTCTAAACATGAAACTAATCCTAAACATCTAATCCTAACATGGTATGATCATAAAAGAAGAATGGAAGAAAAGATGAAGAAATATGCATACATTCCATATATCATAAAACTAATCCTTATCATGCATTCCTAAATAAAACCATTCTAATAAACTATTCCCTATCATGCATACTAAAGAAACAATAAACTAATCCGTATTATGTATACTAAAGAAATATGAAGACTCAACCTAAACACTCATCCCTAACACAATATGGACACAAAAGAGGAGAAGAAGAAGAAGAGATATGCAAACTTTTAAAACTAAAGTACAATAATTAATTGTACTAACTTTTTTTGATTCCTTCCCTCTTGCTCCAAGCCTTTTCTTTAAACTCCAAGGACTTCAAAGATGCAACTAAAGTTGCTTAAGGGGTTGGTGTATTGCCTTGAGGCTTTACTCTACCAATTTGGCTCTTTAAATGCCTTATGTGTTGTGTTAAAACTGATTTCAGAGCTCTCTATTTATAGGGAAGCCTGAATTTGATCAATGGCTGAGTTTAAATCTCTTAGGAATGATCCAAGGGCTCTAAAACAGCCTTCCAAGGTCTTCAAGTTCATCCCAAAGTCCCAATCCCGAGCTAGGACACTTGGCAAGGCTTGGAAGAGTCCCGAGCAAAGAAAAACACTGAAAATTGGCAAAACTGGGCAGATGGGTCGATGACCCTCCACCTAAGGACGGTTGGACGTCCATGGGTGGACAGTTGGATGTCCATGGGTGGACGGTCATCCATTCCCTCACCCAATTTTGCCCTATTTTGGGCTTGTCTCGGCCCGTTTTGACCCGGTTTCGGCTTTTTAGACCCATTTTAAGTCCAATTCGACGATTCAAGCGCCGAAACGTTCGTGATTCAATTCTCCATGTTTTAAGAAGTGTTTGAAGTGAAAATGTATTGACTAAAGTCAAATGTTTAGGAAAAAGTCGACTGATTAACTGTTTAGGGCCTGCCGGGCCCAAATTAGGGTTTTGAAATTTGCTAACCAATCGCTCTCGAAGTCATTTCTTCTTCCCGAAACAAGTTTTAAAACATTTTAAGAAAGTATTTTGAAGCCTTTGAAGACCTCAGTTTGATAAAAAGATTGAATCCCGGTCACTTCCGGTTGAACCCCTAATCTGAGCTTGAAAGGGCTTTTTGAGCCTCAAGAGCTAAACATGAGCCAGAAGGCTCAACAGACCTTGCCACTGATCAACTTAGCTACCAAACACACCTTAAATATCTATGCCAAATCCTTGAGACCATTCGAGACAAGATCGACAGTCATTCAGAGCTTTTGTGATTCAAAGGACAGTACTGCCCTCTAAGTCACAAAATTCCTTATTTTCTATCAAGCTAGGCTCAGAATGCCATGAAATTTTACAGGGATGTTCCTAGACTCTCTAAAAACTAAATGAAAAAAGAACCGACTCAATCTGACCTAAAAACCTACATGTAATAATAACCTCTACCTAACTACTCACAAGGGTAAAACTGGGAACTTAGGGTTTTAACACCCTATTTCACTTCTAATCACAGGCAACCATTAATGAGCATACCCATGGTAAAAAATGGATGTCTACAGAAGCCCCTCGTTGATGTTCATGGCTTCGCCAGTGAATATCAACGAAATTAAATGACATCCCATTTTTGCAGTGACAAAAGAGGGATATATAATTGAACCAATTACTTACCTCAACCATCAAAATCATCTTGAAAGCTTCGCTTCAAATTTTTTCTTCCTAGAAGTCTCACTTCTAGTTATCTCAAGGATTTTCAATCCTTTTAGAAATTTCATTTCCAATTGACTTGCCCTAGAAATTTCATTTCTAGTTATTTCAAGGATTTTCAATCCTTTTGGAAATTTCATTTCCAATTCTCTTTAAACTTGGGAGTCTTCGACTTGCCCTAGAAATTTCATTTCTAGTTATCTCAAGGATTTTCAATCCTTTTGGAAATTTCATTTCCAATCATCTTAAAACTTGGGAGTCTTCGACTCACCCTAGAAATTTCATTTCTAGTCATCTCAAGGATTTTCAATCCTTTTGGAAATTTCATTTCCAATCATCTTAAAACTTGGGAGTCTTCGACTCACCCTAGAAATTTCATTTCTAGTTATCTCAAGGATTTTCAATCCTTTTGGAAATTTCATTTCCAATTATCTTAAAACTTGGGAGTCTTCGACTCACCCTAGAAATTTCATTTCTAGTTATCTCAAGGATTTTCAATCCTTTTGGAAATTTCATTTCTAATCATCTTAAAACTTGCTAACATATCATATCTTAACATCATCCACATTACTTGATATCTTTCTTATACATTTCATGTATACTTCATCAATACCTCATGTGTTTAACACATAAAGTACAATACTTGCTTTTAGCCATTCTAGCTTGCATTTTGGCCTTAGTTTGCGTAGAATAGGTGTTTTTGACCTTCTTTCTTGTTTTTGTGCTTATGCAGGTTGTTCGATGTCATCCGCACCTTTTTGAAGCATTTTTTGGACACTTGAAGAGTTGCCGCGTGTTGAAGGAAGCGTTTTTGCACGTTTTCATCTTCAAGCGGAGACAATTCGTGTAGTAACTCGCCAAGGCCCATTCAAATCATGCTTTCTCTCTCTTCTCAACCTAAGGAATGATTCTTCAATGTATTTGAGGCATTTCGAAGTTGCGTGGATGGTTATTCGGGGTTTCGTGCGATAAATGGAAGTTTGATGCACCAAAAAGGGGAATTCTGCAGTTTTTAAGGGTGAGTACCGGTACTGGCAAGTTGAGTACCGGTACTGAGGTTGCATATTTTTGGCTGTAAGGTTTGAGTACCAGTACTAGAAGTTGAGTATCGGTACTGGGGCTCGAGATTTGTGTAAGGGCACTCTTGTCTTTAGCCCCCCATTCGTGTAGGAAGTATAAATACTCTATTTCTCAGCTAATGGGTGTTCTTCATCAGCTCTTTGTTAGGTTAACTTAGTTTAGCTAGGGTTTTCTCATTTTTCTAGGGTTTTATGCATAGTGTAGCTTAGTTTTTGTTTGGTTCTTGTTGTAATCAGTTGTAACTCTTAGTTTAGGTCATTCTACTTGTTATTCAACTTTCAAACATTGTTATTTGGTCTTTTATAGCATTTAATACAAGTTTTTACTCTTCTATTTGCATTTATTTAGTTTGTTCTTGCATTTATGACTTGTAACTTAGCTTTAATGGAGTTCTAAACCTCCAAGATAGGATTCGAACGGTGGAAACTCATCACCAACAAAGGTAACAACACTCTCTCATCTCTTTGTGCTTGAATGAAAGTTAAATGATAATAAATACTCACTACCCTTGCTTGATGCTTAGTTTGGCATCTTCTTGACAATGTGTGAACAATAGAATCTCGGTACACATTGTGCTTGAGCCTAAATGCATGCTAAGTGTTTGTAAAATTGTTTAAGTGAGCATTTAGTATCATTCTCCTATCCTTCTTTGTTAAAAAAAAAAAGCTTTTAAAGTCATATTATCCATCAAAGACCATTCTTCAATGGATCCTAGATGAGAATGCCAATGAGAGATGCTTCCCTCAGTTTTATTATGTTTGGCAATGCTTCAACTCCTACGCTTGGGAATTTATTGAGCAGACCCACAACTGAGAAGCATTTTTGGCGCCGTTGTAGGGGAATGGCGCGTATCTTGAAGTGATCCAAGGAAAAGCTAGTGGTAATTCGCAATTGCATTGTGAATCAGGTAAGTTTTTCCTAACTCCTAGTGTAAAGAAATTCTTTGTAGTGTAAATTGTTGTGTATAATTGTTGCATGTCGGTTTGAACTTGTGGAGAGGGAAACCGACTTGTAAGGAATTGTCCACAACATGACCTTGAAAATCCAAATTTGAGACCTAACTTGGCTCAACCATCCTCTTCATCAATGGAGCACAACCAAAATCAACCGTTTCAAAGAAATGTAAATGAGCAAGACTTTCCAAATGAGCCGCAAGGACGAAGGGATAATGTGATTCCGCCTGCAACCCCTGCCCTGGTGGGGATAATATGAATCAAAATTTTCAACAAAATATGAATCAAAACATGCAGCAGAATAGACAACCCGACATCCCTATGGTTAATTTGGGAAGGACTTTGAGGGAGATATTCAACCCTCATAGAACCACCACACCATCTTGTATAATCCCATCTCCAGAGGCTAGTCGTTTTGTTCTAAAACCTGAAATGATTCGACTTTTGCCTGAGTTCCATGGCTGTGATTCTGAAAGGCCATATTCTTTTATGAGGGATTTTACAGATGTGTGTAGTGCATTCTTGTCAACGGGTTCACCCATGGACATCATTTGCATTACTCTTTTCCCATTTTCTCTAAAAGATAAGGAAAAAATGTGGTTTCATGCTTTAACTCCTAATTCCATTCTCACTTGGGAAGAACTACAAAAAACTTTTTTGGAAAAATTCTTTCCACCAGCTAGAACCAACATGTTGATGCGCATGATTCAAAATTTTACTGAAGAACCTAATGAGGCATTCGCTGGTGCTTGGGAAAGGTACAAAGATTTGATAAATGCAATCCCCCATCATGGACTAGACGTAGGTCAACTTGTAGGGTATTTCTACCATGGTTTGACCCGTGAGACTAAGCAATTTCTCCAAATGATGAGTGGTGGGGAGCTTTTTGAAAAATCCCCCAAGCAAGCAATCCCATACTTTGATTTGTTGTCCGAAAGTGCGCGCAACTGGGAGGTTAACACAACTCCCGATGTTGCAAAGAGAGTTAGCAACCCAAGTAGTGGAGGAAAGTTCTAACTTAAGGAACAAGATGATCTTCAAGCCAAGGTGACAAGTTTGACTAGGAAGTTAGAGGCCCTAGAAATGCAAAAAGTCAACGAGGTTACCGCGGTACCTGTGGTGCCAAATGTACCTCGTACACCTATTGTACCTAGGGTAGAAGAATCATGCCCTATTTGTGAGGATCCTATTCACTCTACTAGGGATTGTTCTACCCTTCCCACCATCAAAGGAGCCGTCCAAGAGCAAGTCCATGCTTTGAACCCCCCTAGAAAGCCTTTCAATCCATATTATGAGACTTATAATTCGGGGTGGGGTAAGCATCCAAACTTTAGTTTTAAAAATGATGGGGTGAATGCTTCATCAAATCAAGGCAATGCTCAAGCCCATCAAGGTTATTCTAACAAAGGGCAAGGTTCACATTTTCATGGGCAAAATTCCAATTCTCAAAACCAAGGATATCATTTTCAAAATCAAAATCCAGGTTTTTCAAATCAAGCCTCCACTTTTCAAAATCAAGGGCCACAAGGATTTTCTGCGAATCCTAACCAAAGTTTTCCCCCTTTTTCTCAAGGAAATCAAAATCATCAATCCTACCAACCTCCCCACAAAAGAAATTTGGAGGACATTGTAGCACAATTTGTCCAATCTCAACAAACAACGAACATTGAATTTCGAACGGCTATATGACGTGAAGTCTCAACTTACTAAATTGACATCTTCTTTGGGGAGTTCTCAACAAGAAAAAGGGAAATTCCCTTCTCAACCCATTCAAAACCCCCAAGGTCAAAATAGTGTTGGGACTTCAAGTCAAAATGATGGGACTTTTGAGCAATGTAAGGCCATCTCCACTCTGCGAAGTGGCAAAATAATTGACAAAACCATCCACCCCAAGGATCTTCCAAAAAAGATTTCAAAAACTTTACAAAGTGAATCAAAAGGGGATGAGGATGTGAATGATGAGCCTATTGTCCCTAAAGCCGGCGTTGTTGATGTAGACTTGGATAAAGAAAAAGCTATCCATGTTCCTCCCGCTCCATATCCTCATAGGCTGAGAATTCCAAAGAAATTGAACAACCATGCTGAAATTTTTAAACTCTTTAAACAGGTTAAGGAGAACATTCCCTTGTTGGATGCCATCAAACAAATCCCATCATATGCCAAATTTTTGAAAGACCTTTGTACTGTGAAGAGGAAGTTGGGTGTCCACAATGATGCCTTCATGACCGAACAATCCACCTCGTTGATTAGGAATAACTTGCCTCCAAAATATAAAGACCCAGGAAGCCCCACCATTTCCATAGTGGTAGGAAACTCGAAGTTGGGAAAGGCTTTAGTAGATTTGGGAGCTAATGTGAATTTGTTACCATACTCTGTGTATGTTGAGCTAGGGCTAGAAGAGTTAGAGCCTACTACCATTACCCTTTAGCTCGCAGACCGTAGTGTGAAGATTCCTCGAGGTATTGTGAAGGATGTTCTAGTACAAGTGGATAAGTTCTATTTTCCTATGGATTTTGTTGTTCTAGGTACTCAACCTGTGGTGAGTCAAGGGAGTCAATTTCCATTGATTCTTGGTAGGCCTCTCTTGGCCATTGCTAATGCCATAATACATTGTCGGGGTGGGTTGATGACGTTGTCTTTTGGCAACATGACTGTGAACTTAAACATTTTCAATGTTATCAAAGAAATAGGGGATGATGAAGACATTTGTGAGGTGAACGTGATAGTATCTGTGGTACAGGAATATGTTGATCATTTTTCATGTGATGACCCTCTAGAGTCTTGTTTAGTGAGCCCTAAGTGTGTTGAAGAGGTGGCCACACCTGAAATGGAGTTTCTATACTCCATACTGGAACATAGTGAGGTGATGGAAACCAATGGGTGGACACCTAGATTCGAGGATTGCCTCCAATTGAGGAGAAAATTTTGCTATCAATAAAGAAGCCACCTAAGTTAGAATTGAAGCCTCTACCTCCCCATCTCAAATACTCTTTCCTAGGAAGTGAAAAGACTTTTCCTATGATCATTTCATCTTCTTTAAATCTTGATCAAGAAGCAAAACTCATAGAAATTCTTAAGACCCACCAAACCGCCATAGGATGGACTATTGCGGACATTAAAGGAATTAGCCCTTTGATTTGCACTCATAGGACTTGGAAGAGGATGTCAAACCGTCTAGGCAACCGCAGCGTAGGTTAAATCCTGTCATGAAGGAAGTTGTCAAGAAAGAGGTTTTGAAACTCCTAGATGTAGGTGTCATTTACCCTATTGCGGATAGCAAGTGGTGAGCCCTACCCAAGTTGTTCCAAAAAAATCCCGGGTCACTGTGGTGGCGAATGAACAAAATGAACTCATACCTACTAGAGTCAATACAGGTTGGAGGTTGTGCATAGATTATAGGAAACTAAATGCTGACACTAGGAAAGACCATTTCCCTCTACCTTTGAAAGAATCCCATGGATGAAAGGAATCGATCGAAATCATGGAATCGCAGCGGAAGAGAAAA
>JAESVK010000163.1:210050-232241 GCA_017140935.1 Hamamelis virginiana
ATCAAAAAGTGTTTTGGTGAAATCCCTAGCCATCTTCTCTCTCTCTCTCATCTCTTGGAGCTTGCAACTAGTGTGGATCAATCTTAGAGGCCTTCATCTACTTGGGGCTGATCTACAATCATTTAATCCTACTCTTAAGGCTATCAATGTAAGTTGTTAACATTATTTAAGTATTAATTACATAGCTTATACAATCATCATGTGATCTTTGTTCATATTCCATGGAGAAAATTTTATTCCGCACATTTTCATGGGATTCTTTCATTTACAACTTATTTCAAATATATGCACACTAAGTGTTTGATAAAATGCACAAAATAGGACAATTTTCGATTTTCAAAGCAATTCCTATGTCATGTTTTTTCAAATGTTTTCAAAAATAATTTTTCATATCATGACAAGTTTTCAAAACATTTCAAGTAATGCATATATCCAAATTTTCCATGAATTGGGACTTAGCTTACTTTCTCATTTAAAACACTATTCACTCAAATGTCATTTCCATGACTTTTAAGTGGTTTTTACTTCAAAATTTACTCATGCTAAGTACTCAATTCAAGGTTTTTATTTAAAATCTATTCTCTTGGGGTTTTCATTTCAATATATTCTTCATGAAGAGAGTCACATGTAATATTGATGGATTATGCCAACTCATAACATAACATCAAAAGTACAAAAATTAATCCACAAAATAACTTATGGTAACTTTTTTTAGAAAAATAGATTGATGACACATAAAGTGATGCACATTTGAGAAATCAATTTTAAAAATGTATCATTTTGTGGAATAATTTTGTGTCTTCGATTTAAAGAATTAGCATAACTCACCTTTATACCTTTAATCCATTAATCTTTATTTTTTTTGCAGCTAGACTTTGACATTAGGACCCTGTCCTCTTTACAAGGCATAGTCACATGGTGGGCTAAAATGGATACCCTCCAGCCATTAACTAAGGCAACAATCAGGAGGATAGGCTTTGGGGACTTCATTGATTCTCTTTGGGTCGAATCCATGGATAGGCAAGCTTTTATGGTCTTATGGCCTTATCTGAACTGTGGTGGGACACCACCAATACTTTTCACTTTGAGTTTGGGGAGATGACCTTGACCCCACTTGACTTTACTATGATCACTGGGCTTTCCATCGGGGGTCGCCCTTTGGATTTCTATGGGGATGCAAGCAGCAACTCAGTCTATCTAGACATTTCTCTTAGAGGAGCAAATATCGACATTGTAAAGAAGTTGGTTCGTCGAAATACCCTCTTAACCATATTTAGTAACATGTCTGAAGAGGAGGGGCAGGATTTTGATCACATCGTACGGGCTTTCCTCTTATATGTACTATCATGCACTCTCTTTGCTGGTACTGCTGATCTAGGCCCACTAAGCTTCCTCGCGAGCTTGGAGGACATTGATACCATCTCTCAATATGACTGGGGTGGCGCTACCTTGGCCACGATGTATAGGACTATGAGTTGTCGGTCTCGAGGAACATGCACCGACTTTTGAGGCATGGGGTTCGTCTGGGAGGTAAGAATACCTACTTATGATAATTCGAGCTCCTCTTTACCTATCTTTGACATCACAGTCTTTTCTACATGTATGGGCTTACGAGTACCTTTGCCTGAATCGCCCTACGATTGCTGTTGATAATCAGGCCTGGCCTATCCTTGCTCGATATGCTCCAAATCGGAGAGAGGGTGCTGGCACCCATAGGCATGACTATGCCTATAGCCGTGCCTTTCTTGCAGGGATGCGTCTTGACAGGGTAACCACTTTTATTTCTACCATCTTCCCTTAATATGCAAATTTTCTCTAATACGTGTTATCTTCAGGTGAGATGGGACCCTTGGTACCATTGGAAGTGAACTATGTATGCTCAACTTGGTTCTGTGGTTGAGATGTCTCACAAGAGAATCCTATTTGAGGGGCCTTTTGGCAGATATTGGTACCTTGGGGAGAGAGTACGTCATCAGGTTTGTGGGACCTTTTCCACTACTCGTGTGCCTCATGTTCCTCCTCTTTCTATGAGGCATGATGATAGTTTGACAGGCCATGCCTTAGTGGATGCCATGGCTGGTGTATTCGCGGATGCTTTTTATCATCAACATGAGGATTATCGTACATTCTGTCAGCACTATCTGATGCGTCCATTGGTGTCAGGATTTCCACCTACTGAGGTATTAAACTTTCTTTTGATTGATTTATCCCTTTTCTCACAAAATGTTTCTCATATCTCTTCCTTTGGCAGAGTCGTCGAGGCCAAGGGCATGCTTCTCACTCTACAGCTGTTGCGACTCATGACGATGGCGAGTCTTCATCTTCTTCTCCTCCTTTGCCACTTATTCCTTGGCAGGTGCAAGTCATTGAGAATGACAACTTTGTTCAAAGACCAATCACTCGCGTGCCTGATTGCTCCCAATCATAGGCCCTAATTTGGTAGTTGTTACTCCTAATTATACGTCAATAGCAAGGTAACCTAATGGGATTTGCTTAATTCATTCAGTAATAGTGTTTTCTATCACATTGCAAGATTTTGGCCCAATAAAGTCCCGTTCTACGCTTTTCGATGAGGCTTGGTTTGAAGTTGAAGGTTTGGATGATGTTGAGGAAGCATGGAGCTTTTTTTTTCTGGCCGAAGTGGAAGAATCAAGACCATCTATCGATATATGGAGTTAAATATCGATAGATGATGGGCTCTGCCATCCATTTTTGTAATTCAAACAAGACCTATCGAAAGGTGGCTTTGTCTATCGATGGCCGTGACCTTCTGATTGTCCGACTCGGAACCATTTTATTCATATATCGATAGATGCTTCTCTCGGTATCGATAGGTGGCGTGTTCTGTTCCAAGGCAATTCAATCACTCGAGCTTCTCTATCGATAGGTGTTCTTGAGCTATCGATAGAGAAGTAGTTGCGAGCCATGGCTATTTCTCTATTCCACATTCTTTATCGATAGGCATCACTGCCGCTATCGATAGATGTAATTCTTCTCCGAAATTTCAGCTTGGTTTTCTTGTGAATATTGAGTGTTTGAGGGGTATTTAGGTCATTTCACCCTCTAGGGTTTATGGGAACTATAAATAGCAACTTTTTAGGGAATATTCTATTCCCTTTTTAGCAGCCTTTCCTTTTTTAGTATATCCTAGATTCTAAGCAATTTTCTTGGGAACCAAACACTCTAATTCTACTCCAAAAGCTTTGCGATCAAACTATGTGGTGGAGGAGCGTTCGACGATCGCCGATCTACTGCATGGCCGGCTAGGTCTCTTGGCTATGGGGTTTGGAGAAGGATTGGGGTGAGGTTTTTAGTCACCATTTTGTAATTAATGCTATTGAATGTTGGGATAGATTTGTATTTGAGGACTTGTTTATAAAATTGTCTTTATCTTTAAATGTATTAGTTTTCTGTGATTGCTTTCACATTCAAATGCAAATGGTGTTTATTATAATGAATGATTAAGTTAATGATGACCCGATTGTTAGCATAGGTTATGCATTCTTATTGAAGTATTGATAGCTTTTGGCTTGTAATTAATCATCATATACTTAATCATTCATATCTTTTAGGTTAACCTAATCTTGTAGTTTAGGTTTTCCATTATCCCATATTTCAATAGCATTTCTTATTACGAATGATGCTTACTCACCCTAATCTAATCCAACCCTATTGCCATGCTCCACATTTTGATTTTCCCAATTTTAATTACTGTTTTTATTTGTTAATTGCTACTGAAACTAACCAATCAATCAAATCAATCACTGGAACCAATTTTCACTAGATTAGAATTCTTTCTGACTACCTATTTAAATCAACCACCGTTCTCTGTTGACGACTCGCACTCACCCTGACTCTACGAATTGAGGTTAAGTGTTTGTTGAGTGTGGTCTTTATAAATTACTAAATTTGGACGCGCGGTGAGGAATTAACCTCCCTTGCCATAGCGCTGCCAAATTTTTGGCGCCGTTGCCGGGGAGCGTACGTTGTATTAAATAGGAAGTTTTGGAGTTCTATTCTAGTTGTAAAAATATTTTCGTTCTTATTCTTTTCTTTTTCCTTGTTACCTTTGATGTGCTTGTTCTTGTTTCAGGTGGCTTAATCTAATCAATTCCAGCTTGCTAAATTTTGCGCACTAAAAAGCCTTCGAAGGCTAAATTGCTAAAAATTGCTAAAACAGGTTGGATAGGACCGCATAAGGACTGGCTATCTGGACCGAGGGGAGCTCTCTTAACTCTTTTCTTCTTTTTAATTTTTCGCATTGCATCATATTTTGAGCATACTGTGGGTGTGGGTTTAGGGTTTGCATGCAAGGTTAACGTTCCATTCCACAGGAGTTGCATCCTTTAGACCAGGACTTAGAGACTATTTTGAGAGCTGCTAGGGTTTCTGTTCGCAATACCCAAGAGTCACCACCAACTGTAGACTCAGATATGGCAAATGCCCTAGGAAATAATGGTGGTGGAGCTGCTCAGCAGGCTCCACCTGCACCTAGGTTGTTGAAGGACCATTTCATGCCAAACACATTCAGTCCCCCATCATGCATACAAGTTTCTAACATAGAGGAGTTAACATATGAGATTAAACAGCAAACCATTCAATTACTCCCGACATGTTATGGGTTAGATCGTGAAAACCCATACGATCATTTCACTGAATTTGTGAACATTTGTAACACCATCGAGATTAGAGCTTTCCCACAAGAGTCTCTGCGATTGTTTATCTTCTCCTTCTCCCTGAAAGACAAGACAAAACACTGGCTTACATTTCTCGAGCCATCTCAACCCATAACCACCTATGATGAACTTAAGAGATTATTCCTTGCCCACTACTATTCCATTGGTAAGACCTCCCAAATGCGTCATTGAATTCTCCATTTTACCCAAATCGAGGGAGAGTCTTTCAATGAGTCGTGGGAACGATTGAAAGAACTACTTAGGCTTTGCCCACATCATGATATCCCTAGATGGCAAATAGTGCAGGCATTTCTTAAGGGTCTAAGGGAGAGAGATAGATAGTTAATTATGAAAAGATGTGATACAAGAATAGCAGCGGAAGAAATACATCGTATAAAACTTTTTATAAAATGATTCTCAATCACAACCATGCCAAGATTCAAACAAAAACATAGAATCATGAATATATATACAAGTACATGAATTAAACATATTTAAAACATACTTACTTGATCATTGCCTTTGATGTAACCTCGATCGAATCCAAGCTTCAAAAGTATGAAAGCCTCTAATGCTAGTCCACACGAACACAAAACTCCTCGAATCCCTTGTATCTTCACAACCCTTGAAAAGATCACAAGCTAGAGAGGGAAGAGTGGAGAGGACGGCTATGAGAGAGAGGCTCACCATGGAGTGTCAAGCCCTAATGCTTGAAGCATCATATTTATAGTCCTCTTCTCTTTTAATGATATTTGGTTACAAGAACACCATATAGAATAACAATATCCTAGTTATGTATATCCTTGACCTCTTTCTTATTAACCTTTAATAATAAGAGTCATACATATACAAACTAGAATATTCCCCTCCCAATAATTCAAGAAGATCACTTATGTTCTTATGTGTGTGACCCATTGGGTTCACCCCAACCTAGTAGTGGCTCGGGATATCTCATGTTCCCTAAAATAGAAAGTTTCTATTTTTGGTTCAATTGGAACGATTCCAATTTTGCCCTCAATGATAACACTTATCATTAGGCCTACACTAGTCATGAGTGACATCAAGCAACATATCATGACGTACCCTAGGTTTGGGTGAATAGTAGAACTATGTGAACCCTTCATGTTACTTAATCCTCCATCCCCTAATGTCACTGTTAAGATGATCGGGCATGGTTATTAAGTCAAACCCTATCTTAACAACTTGTTATATGTTCTACAAAGTATAATCTCAATAAGGTGAAACTGATGAAACTTTTTCACAATTCACCTATCACTGAGGCCACAGATTTCACATTGAGAACTATCTTTGTGAACTAACCCTGACATTCTCTCTCATCAAAGATGAAAGTGATGATTCATTCTTGTGCACTCATTTACCTTCATACATAACTCTACTAGAGCCAATGAGTACCGATTACACCCTTATGGTTAAGGATATACGAGATACTATCAAACTCAAGTGACCTATGCATAAGATAACTATGGTGCCTCAGGGCTAAGGATTATGATCGTAACATAAGAATATTCTTTTGACTTAAACTCCATAAGAATATTCTTGTTGATCAAGTTCAGTGTACATGTTCTCTAACATGCACCCACAGATTAACTATAGTGTCACTACACCGATAGGAAAGACTACCTATCCTCCCATTGGAGCCAGTTTAAATTTGTGCTACTCTTAACGGTTTATTAAATATCCAATTTAATAAACCTATGAGCAGGAACTTCTTTTTAGAATAAATGTGTATGAGAAATATGAGTCTCCATATCTCAACAACTTGAAATACATATTTCTCTTATCATTTATTCATAGACCTTATCATATATATTTAAATATATACGACAAGTTATATCTTCAAATTAATATAATATGAAATTGATATGCCCTTTAGGATTGGTTTTAGGGCATACCTCTAACAAATTAATTCGGCTTGTGGAGGGTCTGTGTTGAGAAAGAGTGCTGATGAGGTGTGGGCACTATTTGAGACAATGAGTGAGGATTCCTATTACATGGAATCCATGGGTTTGACAGAGAGAGAGAACAACCCCAACACCATCTTCCTCATCCTCTTCTTCGTCCAAGAAAGGAGGCATATATGAGGTTGAACAAACGAAGGTAGTGAACCAACAGGTTGAGGCGTTGTCAAAGAAATTGGACCAACTCATTGCATTGCAAGAAAAACCTTACAAGGCCATGGTCAATTTAGTGTCTGAACCTTGCACCATTTGTAATGATTCATCACATGACACATTGTCTTGCCCCATGGCCGGGCAATATCCTGATTTTATTTCTGAGCAAGTCAGTTTGGCCCAAGGGTACATGCAACAGAGAAGTGACCCTTATTCCAATACCTATAACCCTGGGTGGGCCAACCACCCAAATTTTCGTTGGGGTCAGCAACCACCAAGACCTAGTGTTCAGAACCCACAGCCTGTAAGACCCAATTACCAAGGAGGGAATCAGGGCATGGTTGCACCATATAGGCCACCCCACCTCCAAGGTCAGTATCAATCTCAAGGTGCCATTGCACCTCACTCACAACCGACTTACCACCCTCCACTACAGACAATCCAAGCACCTCAACCCCAACCGACCCCAAGAACCCCAGGTTTTGAGGAGCAAGTGTTGAGTACCTTGAAAAGTATGGAGACAAGCAACCAAGCAA
The DNA here is from genome assembly GCA_017140935.1 of Hamamelis virginiana. Classification (NCBI taxonomy): domain Eukaryota; kingdom Viridiplantae; phylum Streptophyta; class Magnoliopsida; order Saxifragales; family Hamamelidaceae; genus Hamamelis; species Hamamelis virginiana. The sequence continues at coordinate 217,395 of JAESVK010000163.1, forward strand.
CCAACCAACTCCTCCATTCCCACTCACAATCCATAGCTAAGCTTGAGACCCAGGTTGGCCAACTAGCGGCCACTATGAATCGAAGAGAGGAGGGTAAGTTGCCTAGTCAACCGGTCAGGAATCCCAAGGGAGCTTATGTGGCTGAGGGCTCTACCTCTCAAGAGCCAATTAAATATGAGGATGTTCAAACGATAACAGTCCTTAGGAGTGGGAGAGTTGTTGACAATAAGGTAGTAGATGAAGTCATGGAGGAAGATAGTTCGCCTCCAATTGGAGAATTAGGGAGTGATGAGAGTGAAAGAGAAAAGAAATGAGTCAAGAAAAAGAGATAGAAGAGTAAATTGAGAGGGATAACTTTCCCTCCAAGGTGGAAGACCCAGTAGCATCTTATGTGCCTAGGGCACCTTTTCCTTCGGCGATTGTGTCGCCTGTTAAGAAATCCAAGAAAAGAGCCTCAGTTGATGACATACTTGAGGTGTTCAAACAAGTGAGAATCAATATTCCACTTCTTGAGGCAATTAGACAAATCCCATCTTATTCCAAATTTCTGAAGGATTTGTGTACTCATCAAAGAAGAGAGTGTGTGCATTTGGCCTAGTCTTCAGCACTCGTAGACATAGCTAGTGCAGTCTGTCAGTACCAAATCCCCATGAAGAAGAAAGACCCTGGGACACCCACCATACCATGTTTCTTAGGAGATCATTTTATAGATAGAGCATTGGTAGATTTTGGGGCAAGTGTGAACATTCTTCCATACTCTGTGTATGCGAATATGGATTTAGGAGAGTTAAGGCCTACACCTACCGTTCTTCAGTTCGCCGATAGGTCAACCAAGGTACATAAGGATGTCTTACATGATGTACTTGTCAAGATCGAATCTTTTGTCTTTCATGCTGATTTTATTGTCTTAGATATGGCCTGTCAATAGCAGTAGACCTCAAATCCCCGTGATCATAGGTAGACCATTGTTGGTGACCGCGAATGCAGTACTTCACTGCAAAACTGGAGTTATGGAGGTGTCTTTTGGTAAATTGAATGCCAAACTGCAAGTCTATCATGCGGCTAACCATCCTCATCACTTTGAGGAATGTTCATTCGTAGACATTATTGATGAGCTTGTTGAAGAATCTCTACCATTTATTCTCACTCAGGACCCCTTAGAGGCATGCCTTGCCTATTTTGACACTGATAGTTTTGACATCGACTCAGCCATTGAAGAAGTTAATCAAATTTTGGAGTCATCACAAAGTATAGGTAGCCTAACTTGGACACCTAAGCCAGAACCCTTACCACCTGTGGCCAGTGTACCTATGCCCAGCTCTTTGGAGTCACCTCCTACCCTTGAGCTCAAGCCTTTGCCATCCCATCTTAAGTACATGTTCTTAGGGCCTAATGATACTCTCCCTGTGATTATTGCTTCAGATTTGAGTAGTCTACAAGAGAGAGCCATTATGGACACTTTGAGAAAATATAGGGAAGCAATAGGGTGGTCTGTGGCGGATTTGAAAGGGATTGACCCATCCATTTGCATGCATAGAATTCATTTAGAAGAGGGAGCTAGGCCATCAAGAGAAGTACAAAGGAAACTCAACCCAAACATGAAAGAAGTAGTTAAGAAAGAAGTGCTCAAATTGCTAGATGCGGGTATCATATACCCCATCTCAGATAGTGAGTGGGTAGCTCCTACCCAAGTTGTCCCTAAAAAGTCTGGAATCACTGTGGTGGCCAATGATCAGGGTATTCTAGTCCCAACTAGAGCCACTACTGGATGGAGAGTTTGTGTAGATTATAGGAAGTTAAATTCCAAGACTATGAAGGACCACTTCCCACTCCCTTACATCGATCAGATTCTAGAAAAATTAGTGGGGTCAGAGCTACTATTATTTCTAAGATGGTTATTCTGGATATAACTAAATAGCAATGTACCCAGAAAATCAGGAAAAGACTACTTTCACATGCCCTTTTGGCACTTTTGCCTTTAGGCTCATGTCCTTCGGGTTATGTAATGCGCCAAGTACATTCCAACGATGTATGACGGCCATTTTTTCTGATATGATTGGTGAGTTTCTTGAAGTCTTCATGGATGATTTTTCTGTATTTGGATCTTCTTTTGATGAATGCATGTCCCACCTTGATAAAGTTCTGAATAGATGCTATGAGAAAAACTTAGTGCTGAGTTGGGAGAAAAGTCATTTTATGGTCCAAGAGGGCATAGTGTTAGGGCATGTGGTGTCTAAGAGGGGTATTGAAGTGGATAGAGCCAAGGTTGAGTTGATAGCAAAATTACCTCCCCCAACCACTGTCAAGCGGATCCGATCTTTCCTAGGACATGCCGGCTTTTATAGGCGTTTCATCAAGGATTTTAGCAAAATCGCAAAGCCCATGTGTAATTTGTTGGCTAAGGATGCACCTTTTGTGTTTGACAAGGAATGCATGGAGGCATTTGAGAAACTTCGCTCATCTTTGAGCATTGCCCCAATCATGCAAGCACCGAATTGGTCTCTTCCATTTGAGGTTATGTGTGATGCCTTTGATTATGCAATTGGGGCAGTTTTAGGGCAGAAAATAGGTAGGGCCTCACATGCTATTTATTATGCCAGTAAGACACTTGTTGATGCTCAAATCAATTACACCACAACCGAGAAAGAACTTTTAGCTGTGGTCTTTGCATTCGATAAGTTTAGGTCGTATCTTCTTGCATCCAAGGTCATTGTTTATTCAGATCATGCTACATTGAAATACCTCTTGTCCAAGAAGGAAACAAAACCTAGGTTGATTAGGTGGATACTCTTGCTTCAAGAGTTTGACTTTGAAATCAGGGATAAGAAGGGATGTGAAAATGTTGTTGCTGACCATTTGTCAAGAATTTTGGTTGATCAATCCCTTGACACTGTACCCATTCAAGATAAATTCCCCAATGAGCACATATTTCACACCATCACTTGCCTTGGTATGCCCATATTATCAATTATCTTGCCACGGGACTCATCCCATCAGATTGGGATAAGAATAGAAAAAATCGTTTCTTTGCACAAATCAAGTACTATTTTTGGGAAGATCCAATTCTTTTTAAATACTGTGCGGATCAAGTAATTCGGAGATGTGTCCTGGAAATTGAAGTGCAAGACATTTTGAAATTTTGTCATACCTTGGCATGTGGGGATCATTTTAGTGGGAAAAAGACTGCCGCAAAAGTCTTACAGTGTGGGTTTTATTGGCCTACACTTTTTAGAGATGCCTTAGAATTTTGCAAGACTTGTGAGAACTGCCAAAAAATGGGAACTATTTCTAAAAGAGACATGATGCCCTTGAGCCCAACTCTGATAGTTGAAATTTTTTATGGGACCTTTCCCAATTTCCCATGGTTTTGAATACATTTTGATTGCTGTGGACTATGTTTCCAAATGGGTGGAAGCTGTGGCAACTAGAACCAATGACCACAAGGTTGTGGTAAAATTCTTGCAAGCAAACATATTCTTTCGATTTGGGTTCCCTAGGGCAATCATAAGTGATGGAGGTTCGCATTTTAATAATAGACCTTTTGCAGCTTTGGTTACGAAGTACTCCATTACCCACAAGGTAGCCACCCCATACCATCCCCAGACTAGTGGTCAAATAGAGGTGTCAGATAGAGAGATTAAGCACATTTTGGAAAAAACTGTCAGGCCTGACCGAAAGGATAGGTCACTGCACTTGAACGTATGCAGAAATATGGAGTTACACGTAAATTTTCGACCGCTTACCATCCACAAACAAACGGCCAAGCTGAACTAGCCAATAGGGAGATTAAAAATATTTTGGAAAAAACTGTGAATCCATACCGTAAAGATTGGTCACTAAGGCTGACTAATGCCTTATGGGCTTATCGAATAGCTTTTAAAACGGTTTTGGGAATGTCTCCCTATCGTCTTGTGTATGGCAAAGCTTGCCATTTACCGGTCGAAATGGAACATAAGGCATATTGGGCGATTAAAAATTTAAACTATAACTTGACCCAAGCTGGAGAGAACAGAAAGTTACAAATCAATGAATTGGAGGAGATCAGAAGAGATTCCTATGAGAGTCCGAGGATGTACAAAGAGAAACTCAAGGCCTTCCATGATAAAAATATTATGAGAAAACATTTTGAACCCCAACAAAAAGTTTTATTGTACAATTCTCGACTTCATCTCTTTCCAGGTAAGTTAAGGTCAAGATAGACAGGACCTTTTATTGTTCAGCGAGTCTATCCGCATGGAGCAGTCGACATTCTTAACCCTCAGTCAGGTAATGTTTTCAAGGTTAATGGTCAGCGACTTAAACCTTTTCTCGAAACTTTCTCTTCCGAGGTAACTGGAGAACTTCTGGTTGATCCTGTTTACCAAGATCCGGTGGGTAAGTAGTGTGCGCTACTTACATTTGGGAAGTGTAGATATGTTTGTTGCGTTGTTTTAAATTCCTCTTTCCAGTTAGATGTATATTTATTTATTTATTTATTTATTTTTCCTCTTTTAATGGCTCTCTTTTCAACATTGAGGACAATGTTTATTTCAAGTTGGGGGGAGAGCACTGTTCGTGCTAAAATTTTTGTTTTTGTTTTTGGACCCATCCAAAATTTTTGAAATCTCACTTTTTGTGTGCATATTATGGTATATTTGCAAGCTTTTGTAATTTCTGCATACCATTTATTGTCAAAATACATAAGTTATGTAGTATGCTTGATTTAATTCAAACTCGAATTTTTTTATCCTGCATATACACACTTGTGAACTAATTAAATATTCAATCTTGTTACTCAAGAGAGTGAGAATCTTATATTTATTTGAGCCATTCATTTTTGTTATGAGTGCCTATGACAGTTGAGTGTTTAGTATGTGAGTTCTCATTTATATTAGTCATTATGTATATCTTTTCAAAATTTGAATAATTCATGTTTGAATGCATTATGATCATTTTGGAACAATTGTACTCAGTTAGAAAATGATTAAAGGCCATCTTTGGAGTACTTCAAACTTAAATTCTTTCGTGTCAAGTTTCCCTTAGGACCCCTTTGCAGTTGTGTGATTCATTGACAAATTCTTTCTATACTTAGTAACCATGTTGTTATGTACATAATATTGGATTATACAAGGTAGATTAGATTAGTTAATGATTGTGATCAAAAATCTGAAGGAGCATGGCATGTTTGAAAGTTCTGTTGAAGCTACCAATCTCAAGAATATGAGCAGACTCGGGTAATCAGCTGTTTGGGGCAGAGAAAGTTCAGAAGAGGAAAAGAGCAGCTAGTTGAAAACACATTCGGGGAAAGGTACTGCCAATCTTCTTATTGATAAACGAATTGTTCCCTAAGCTTGTGTTCCCGGTGTAAATGCAGCGGTCTCGAGACCTTTGGTGTAAGGTCTTGATGCGCGAGCGTGCCAGGGCTCAAAAGCCCAAAGGCTGTGTAAACACGACCTCTAGCACCTTATAGGCCGAGAATCTAGGAAAGGTCTTAGATGCCTAGTCGGTCACTTTGGAATTAAGATGGGAAATCAGGCGATTGACAAGAATCAGAGGTTAATCCTCTTGGGTTCTAGTGTTAATGAATCTAAAAGACTGAGAAATAATGACTTAATGAAAGAAAATAAATTAGAAACAGGGAAATCCATTGACTGAAGTTAAATTAATCGGAATTGAAATGACAAACAAAATATTCACATTACACGGACGAACTAGATGGGAATCGAACTCCATTACTAATTGAAATAAAGATTAGACTTATGAAATTAGAAATTAAAAGATGGAAATACCAACTAACCGAAGACAAAATGATGAACTACTACTGCTTGAATTGAAAACAAACCGCTACTGCTACTGGGACGATGAATCACTGCTGGGAGATGAATGAAAACCGCTATGAAACTGCTACTGGAACGATGAACTGCTGCTGGAAATTTGATTAAAAATTAGAATACTTTGCCATGGGCTGATTGGGGTTGACATTGTCTTTTTGCTTGCTGCTGCTGCATCATATTTATAGCAGTTGGGCTGTTAACTGCCGTGGCCCATTCCTCCACTTCCTTATTTGATGGCCCATTATCCCATTATGCCCATTTCCAAAAAACTGCTCAGCACTAGTTCCAGAAACTGCTTAACTGTTTTGTGCTCCACATCATGCTGCCACGTGGCTAAATCTCTCCATATCCTAGAAGCTTGCATGGCATTATTCTCTCCAATTTCGGTATGCCTACGTGGCACTTCTATGATGCCTACATGGCATTTTTTATAGTAAACACTTTGCCCCCCTATTTGGAACTTGATTAAAAATCAAATTTCAAATATGTTTAGATAAGCTTTAAAGCCTTCCTAAATTATCTCACGAAATCCCATAATATCTGCCGTTTGTTATTATCACTTTTTATGGGAAATCAAATCTTCATTAGTACCGGGGTTACCTTGATTTGACTTAAGCTGGTTGCTGTCCTCTCAACTTTCCATTTTCCTTTTCTCCCTTCGTCTTCTTCCTGTTCACCGTACCTTCAAACCATGTCTACCCATACCTCCAATCCGCCATCACCAGACTCTGAGAAGTTCTCCGATGACCTTAGAGAGCAACTTGACCCGGTGATCAACAGTCAGGTAATCTCTTCCAACATTATTGGTCCTTTCTTTAAGTGCCCTTCTATCCCTGAGCTTTTGCATTCTTATTACCCTCTATTTGTAAATGAAAGTTTGCTCTTAGAATCCAAAGGTCTAAACTGTTCTGAATGGGGAAAAACCCAAAGAACCTGGCCAAAACCTAGTTCTGATTGGAAAACCTGGGTCGATAAACTTGAACCCCAGTTTGGACCTCTTTGGAAAGACCTAGGTATTTATCACCATATCATGCTGAGTACAAACACTATTCCAATGGATAAAAACCTTTTGGCAGCTGCATCTTGTTTTTGGAGTCGTTCCCTTAACGCCTTTCTTTTTCCGTGTGGCCCCATGTCTCCCACTATACTGGATGTATATGCGTTGACGGGCCTTCCACCAATCGGAGATCTCCCTTCTGCCATTTATGATCCTGAGTCAAACTTGGATTTTTCTTTCTCTAATGCTACTTCTTCCTGGACTGTGTATCAAAAATCTGAGTACCAACCCAACACCTTTTCTCCCAATATATCTTAACAAGAACATTGTGCTTTTCTGTTAATGTGGTTGTGTCGATTTGTCCTATGTGTTTCTGCTGGACAAATGACGCAAGAGTATCATCGGATTGCCATAGCCTTAGCTTCAGGCCGTAAGCTGGCCTTAGCTTCTTTTGTCTTGTCTCACCTGTATAGAGGTCTTGCAGAAATTTGTAAAAGGTCTTTATGCATAACTGGAGGTCCTCTTTGGTTATTACAATTGTGGTTCTTTGAATATTTCCCAGACCTTTTTCAATGTACAGTCATTTCAGAGGCCTACCCAACTTATGGCTTTAAGTGGGTAAGGCCTTATTTTGAGCCAAAATCCTTTTCTGAGTATATTACCTTTTTCTGGAAGGTTTCCTTTGACCGCTCTGATTCTTTATTCTTTCCTTTTGGCTGTCGCCAATATGGTCCTCCATGGTTCACCCTTCAGCCCCCTTTTGTAGGTCTTCATCTTATTGAACAGAAACTGATATGGGCTTCCTACCTTGTTGGTAGAGAGCTCCATTATGGTGGCAATTTTGACCCTAGAAATAAGAAAATAGGAATTGAGTATTACTCCCCTAATCTTTTCAGTAGACAATTTGGGTTTACTCAAGGTCTTCCTGCTCCACCATTTTTATACTCTATGAACTGTCCTCCTCACTCACGGAGAATTTATGATCAAGGTGATAAGTTGAGAGAGATGAATTCCACTTTCTTGGACAATTTAAAAGATTTTCTTCTTCCCCATCTCCCAAATAAGCCCTCAACCACTTTGTCTTTTAAACTTTGGTGGCTCGATTGCTTCAAAAGGGTGTCTAACCACGGTCTTCACATTTTACTTGACCGGTTGTCTAAGGCCTTAGAACCAATCTCTGGCAGTGACAAGCCCACAAAGCCTCCTAAAGTTAAAAGAACAGGAAAAACAGGTAATCATCTCCACTTGTTTCTTAATTTCCCAAAAAGGAATACCTCTTCTTATACTCTTCTTGTTTCAGGTGTAGCAGCCTCTGTTGGTTTGCCTTCTACTACCATTCCCAGTACTGATCCTCCAAAAGAACTTCCAAAGAGGAAAAAGTCAACCCCTAAGCCTGGGTATGGTCCTCGTAGGTCATCCAATAGATTAAAGTCTTCATCAAGATCTTCTCCTAGCTCAGGTAGCACTGTCCCCGTTGATATTTCTGATGATGAAGGTTCTAGAGGTGGTGGTATTGAAGTGAAAGTTGAGAGTCCTCCTACCAAAAGATCCAAAACCTCTGGTAGTCCTTTTCCTTCTCCCACTGTTAGCCCTTTACCAATGGAAAAAGATTCCACTGCCACATCCACCATGTTTAATCCCCCAAGTATCCAATCTTCTGATATCCCAGATGATCTCGAGGCTTGGACAGCCTCTCTTGACTCAATTTCAATGCAGACTGATAATCCCTTCATTCCTTCTTCTGTCGAAGTACCCCTTGAGATGCCTCACGAGGCTAAAATTCTGACTATGAAGGCCCAGTTTCTTGAGATCTATCGAGCTCCTCTTTCTAGTATCTCTTTTGAAATGGCTCGCGATCTTCAAGAGCATTTTGTTTTTCTGAAAGGAATCCCCAGCTTGGCCTCCACTATAAGCTTATTGGAAAGTCACATCACCCAACTCCCAGATCTTGTAAGAGAATTTCAAGACAGTTACGCAGAGAGACGTGCGTGTGAAGCGTTACTCAAACGTAGGCAAGACCTTAAGGCCTCCATCGATAATCTGGTACCCTCTATCATTAAGTCTCGGACTGCTCGTGACTCTGAACAAGGGAAGCTGTCTAATCTTGTTGCTGAGACTGATGATCTTCGCAAACAGATTGCTGACCTTCAAGCTGCTCTGGTTGTTAAGGAAGGTGAAGTTTCTGCTCAAAAGATTGTCGTTCAGAACACTCAACAAATGGTGGCTGATGGCTGGAAGAATGTGGAGAAGATGGGTCTTGAGTATAAAGCCTCTGCATCCAACGTGCCTACTTGGGAATCAAAGGCCAGAGATGCAAAATACAAGGAGTCTGAGGTGATGACCATATGGAGCAGGATTCCAAATGTTAACTTCTAAGTCAGGCCGTTTTAAAACAATTATTTTGGGTTTCTTGGATAATTTCATTTCTCCTTTCCTTTCTCTATGCATTTTGAACAATTGTCTAGCACTGTTTATTTTGGAAAGGTCTTAAACGGCCTTAAATTGCTATATGACTAAGGTTTTTTATTCTGAACGGTCTCCCATAAGGTAGGATAATACCTTTTAAGAAACCGTCCATTGATGGACTTTATAACATTTCCTGTAGACAACTCTTGGACAGAATATACTCCCCCAGGTATTACTTTTAGTATTTTAAATGGTCCTTCCCAATTTGGGGACCACTTTCCGAACCTAGGATCTTTAGTCCCCAAAGGTAGGACAACTTTCCATACTATATCATCAACTGAGAAGGCCTTATATTTTACCTTTTTATTATAGGCCTTTGCTATTTTCTTTTTCTGGACCTCTATAGAATTTAAGGCCCTAAGTCTTTCTTCTGTCAAATTTTCTAACTCTAACAACATAGCCTCATTATACTCTGCTGGTAGTAAATCATTTTGAAAGGCTATTCTCATTGAAGGTATTGTGACCTCCATTGGCAAAACGGCATCATGGCCAAAGGTCAATGCATAAGGAGTAGTTTTTATGCTTTCCTTATATGAAGTCCTATAAGCCCATAAGACCTCAGATAATTGTGTATGCCATTGCCTTGGATTATCATCTAACATCTTACTTAAAATCTGTTTGATAGTTTTATTTACGGCCTCAACTTGTCCATTGGCCTGTGCGTAATATGGAGTAGAATTAGTAAGTTTAATTCCATACTCTCTAGCAAAGGCCTTCATCTGATCTCCCATAAAGGCCTTAGCTTGATCAGTATTAATGGTCTCAGGCAGTCCAAACCTATGAATAATATGCTCTTTGATAAATCCTATCACAGCATTTTGGTCTACTATTTTCATTGGTTTTGCCTCAGTCCATTTAGAAAAATAATCCGTGGCCACTATAATAAAGCAGTGCAAATTAGAGGAAGGAGGATATATTTTACCAATAACATCGATGGCCCAACCTCTAAAAGGCCATGGTTTTATAATATAATTTAAATCAGTGGAAGGTATATGTTGGATTTGGCCATGCTTTTGACAAGACTCACAACCTTTAGCAAATTTAATACAATCCCCTAAAACTGTAGGCCAGTAATATCCATACCTCCAAACGAGCCACCTCATTTTGATGCCAGCCTGGTGAGCTCCACAAATACCTTCATGAATTTCCCCCATCAACAGTAAGGCCTCAGAATCATTAACACATTTCAACAAAAGGCCTTCTTCTGTTTTTCTGAAAAGTTCTCCTGCATATATCACAAAATGAGTAGCAAGCATTTTAATCTTTCTATCACAAGGCATACCTGGGTTAGTTAGCCTCCTTATTATTGGTTCCCTCCAATCTTGTTGGCTTTCTTCAATATCATGTATTTCAAAATTTACTTCCCTGGTTTTGATAGAAGGTAATGCTTTCTTTTCTACCACCACATTCCTTTTCGTTTGTCCTCCAGTGAGTTTAAGACCTGAGGCTAGCTGTGCTAACTCATTTGCATCTTCATTTTCTTCTCTTGGTTTATGTATCAAAACCACATCATCAAATGAATCAAGTAATTGGGAAGCAATAGAAAAGTATGGTAACAAAGCCCAACTATTACATTTGAATTTGCCTGCTAATTGATTCAGAATCAATTGTGAATCTCCAATAACTTCTACTGTTTTCACACCCATCTCATGCAATATCTCAAGGCCTATAATTAAGGCCTCATATTCGGCTTGATTGTTACTACATTCAAAATCGAATTGATAGGCATGTTCATATTTAACACCATTTGGAGATGTAATAACTATGCCAGCCCCGGACTTTCTTTCAGTCCTTGATCCATCAAATTCTAGTTTCCATGCCACGTGTTCTACCATCCCCAAATCTACCTCCACTTCTTTTATGACATCATTTGGATGGTCTGCTAAAAAGTCAGCAAGGACTTGGCCTTTCACTGCTTTTTGTGGCATATATTTTATCGCATAACCTGATATAGCAAATGTCCATCTTCCAATCCTACTTCTAGAAATAGGTCTTGATAGCATATACTTTACTAAATCGGTTTTGGATATGACGTACACAGTATTTGACATAATGTAATGTTTAAGTTTATCCGCAGTGTAAAACAAAGAAAGACAAGCCTTTTCTATTGGAGAATATCTTTGTTCAGTACATGTAAAGGTCTTACTTAAATAATAAACGGCCTGTTCATGGCCTTGTTCATTTACTTGTGCTAACATTGCACCCAGAGACCTTTCTGCAGTTGACAAATAAAGCCTCAAACTCTTATGTGGTACAGGAGGAATTAAAACTGGAGGCTTCGTAAGATACTCCTTAATCTGGTCGAAGGCCTTCTGATGCTCGGCCTCCCATTTAAACTCCTCGCAGGCCTTGAGCTTTAACAAAGGTGAGAAAATAGAAGTTCTGTTAGAAATGTGCCCTAAAACCAATTAGTAGATTGTAATTAGGGGACTTTAATTTCATTTATGTTATTGAATGAATCTTATTCATCTATATAATGGCTTTTATATTATCATGTATACTTGTGTTATTTATAACTGTTCATGATAATGTCCTTGAATAGCATGATAGAGAATTGTATCTCAAGTGTTGAGATAGAGAGACATATGATTCTCAAGAACATCTATTCTAGATAAGTTCCTGATCATAGGTTTATTTATTTGGGCGATAATAAACCGTTAAGATTAGCTCAGGTTATACTAGCTCCAATGGGAGGATGGTGAGTCTCAAGCCATCTGTGTAGAGACACTATAGTAAACCTGTGGGTGCTTGTTAGAGAACAAGTACACTGAACGTGACCAAAATGAGTACAGCTTATGGAGATGTATTTGAATGTCAAAAGCTGCTCATGTGTATAGTCACATTTGTAATCCTCATACCTGAGACACCACTAGTTATCTTATGTATGAATTACTAGAGTTTGATAGTATCTTGTACACCCTTATTCATGAGGATGTTGTTAGAGGTATGCCCTAAAACCAATCCTAAAGGGTATATTGAGTTTCATATTATCTATATATGGAAGGTATAACTTATCTAATATGTTCTCACATATATGATAAGGTCCATGAATAAATGATAAGAGAAATATGCATCTCAAGGAGTTGAGATAGAGAGACTGATATTTCTCATATACATCTATTCTAAAAGAGTTCCTACTCAAAGGTTTATTAAAGTGGATATTTAATTAACCGTATGAAGAGTAGCACAGATTTAAACCAACTCATTTGGAGGATAGGTAGTCTTTCCTATCAGTGTAGTGACACTTAGGTTAATCTGTGGGTGCATATTAGAGAATATGTACACTGAACATGATCTGCAAAGAGTATTCCTATGGTAGTTCTGTCAAAGGAATATTCTAGTGTTATGTCCATTAATTTGGTAGTCCTTAGACCTGAGACACCATAGCTGTCTTGTGCATAGGTTGCTAGAGTTTGATAGTATCTTGTACAGCCTTATCCATTAGGTTGTAATCGGTGCTTATTGGCTCTAATGAGTTATGCATGAAGATGGATGAGTGTGCAATAAGGGATCATCACTCTCAGTTATATGAGAGAGAATGTCAGGATAAGTTCACAAAGATAATTCTCAAAGGGAACCTCTGGCCAGAGTGATAGGTAAACAGTGAAAAGAGTTTCACTGCGATTACCTTATTGAGATTATATTTTGTGGGACAGATATCAAGTTGTTAAGATAGGGTTTGACTAAAACCATACCTATTATCTTAACTGTGACATTAGGGGATGAAGGATTAAATAACATGAAGGGTTCACATAGTTCTGCTATTCACCTAAACCTAGGGTATGTCATGATATGTTGCTAGATGTCACTCATGACCAGTGAAAGCCTATTGATAAAGTGTTATCAATGAGGGCAAAATTGGAATCGTTCCAATTGAACCTTAAAATAGAAAGTTTCTATTTTTGGGAGACATAGAGATGTCCCTGTCACTGCTAGGTTAGGGTGAACCCAAAGGGTCACACACAATAGAGAGTAAGTGAGTTCCTTAAGCTTGAGAGAGGGGAATCCTATCATGGCGTTTGTTTGACTTTAATAATTAAACGTTAATTGATTAAAAGTCAATACTAACCGAGAATAGGATTATTCTATTCGAGGATGATTGGTCATGCTAGCACTAGTAACCAAACACCCCCCAAAGAGGAGAAAGTCTATAAATATGAGTGTTTCACACACTCTAGGCTATGCTAACCCTAAGAGCCGAAATTCCTCTCTCCTCTCCCTCTCCATTCTAGCTTGCCACAAAGGGTTGTGGAAGACTAGAGAAGCTTTCGGAGTCTTGCTCTCGTGTGGATACGCTTTGGAGGTTTCATGCTTTTGAAACTCGAAGGATTCCTACACCGAAGAACATAATCAATGTAAGTTTTTACATGCTTTGATTAATTGTTTATTTTATGTATATATGATCCGATGCTTGTATCGTTCTTGGTGGTTTTGTGAAACATGGATGTTTTTATTAAAAATGAAAAAGTTTTGTTTTTACCCTGTTCCGCTGCGCATCCATGTCTGTGATTTTCACAGAACCTTTCAGATGTAATCGGTGCTCATTGGCTTTAGTAAGTTATATATGAAGATAGGTGAGTGTGCAATAGGGGATCACCACCCTTAATATCAAAGGGAGAATGTCACAGTTAATTCACAAATAATAACTCAATGAAGTCTTTGGCCAAAGCAGAAGGTAACCAAGGAAAAGAGTTTTCATGGGTTAACCTAATTGAGTTTATATTTTGGTGAATAACTAACACAGGATTAAGTTAGGGTTTGACATGAATCCATACCCAGATAACTTAATCGTGACATTGATTGGTGAAGGATTATATTACACGAAGGGTTCATTTATATTTGTATATTCACCCACACCTAGGGCACGTCATGATATGTTGCTAGAGGTCACTCATGACTAGTGTAGGCCTAATGATAAGTGTTATCATTGAGGGCAAAATTGGAATAGTTTCAATTGAACCAAAAATAGAAAGTTTCTATTTTGGGAAACATGCGATGTTCCCGATCCACTACTAGGTTGGGGTGAACCCAATGGGTCACACACATAAGGGCTTAAGTGATCTTCTTGATTTTGTAAGAGGGGATATTCTAATTTAGATATAAACCTAATCCTTATTTATTAAGTGTTAATAATTAAAAGGGATTAAGGATATACTAAACTAGAATATAACTAATTTAATATGATGTTTGGTCAAGCTAGCACTTGTAACCAAACATCATTATAAGAAGAGAGGTTTATAAATAGAGGAGAATTAACCCTAGGGCCGTACACTCTTGCTTGCCTCCTCCCTAGCCGAAATCTCTCTCTCTCTCTCTCAAGCCTTTGCCTTCTCAAGTGTTGTGGAGACAAAGGAAGATCATAGAAGTCTTAGGCTCGTGTGGACTTCATTGGAGGCTTCCATACCTTTGGAGCTTGAAGTTTTGTGAAGGCGACCATCAAAGTAAGCATTTATTTCATGTTTAAATAATTGTTTTTGATTCATCTTGTAGTTTGAGTTCGATTCATGGATGAAAATCAATGGGAAAATTTTTGTTTTACTTTCCGCTGCGTTCCCATGGTGTTTTCTTTCA
>JAESVK010000163.1:332241-344132 GCA_017140935.1 Hamamelis virginiana
TGGCGACTCCTTTGTTTGTTTTCTAGACCCCCCTAATCACATCGCTTGGTGATGATGTGGACTCACACCATTTAAGCCCCGCCACGAGGCTGGTCCACACTCCGCTACTTTGATAGCCCAATCCGAAAGGGTAAATTGCTGAGGGATACTCGATGGGACCAGGCGTGCCTTGATGACGACGACCTAAGCCCATTCCTGGAAAGAAGCCCATATTTTTCATGATCTGACCCACTTGCATATTCCCATATGGACTACAGTCTAACACCATTTTCTCTTTACATCCAGATCCAACCTCTACACATTGTGGTACCGTTTGGTTGCCCGTAATGTAATGTAATGTAATGTAATGTGATTACGGGTGAATCACATTACTTGGGAATGAAAATGTGTAATGTGATTACCCTCCACATGTTTGGATATGTTGGGAATGTAGAATCATATACCCATGCAATTACAGGGCTAGTGTTTGGATAGGTATGTAATGTAATTCTCAATTCTTAACATTTGACCATAATACCCTCAACATGGATTTGTTTTTTAAAATATCACCATTTATTTAACGATAATTTTTTCAAAAATCAACCGTCGGATCACTGTGATTTTTTACAGGCATGACATAAAGAGGATGAACATCTAATCCAACGGTCAATTTTGTGAAATTAAATTTGTGGTTGATCCAAGTCAATTGATATACACATACAAGCATCAGGTCCATCCCCAAAAAAGTAACACGTGACACCTTCTTCTTCTTTCTTCTTTCTTCTTCTTCCTCTTCTTTTTTTGTTTTTTTTCTTCTCATCATCCTCTGCCGCACCCTCTGCACACCTCTGCACAGTCTTCCTTTCCTTCCTTCCTTCTTCTTCCTCTTCCTTCTTTCTTCTTTTTTTTTTCTTCTCCTCTGCCGCAGACGCCCTCTGCACTCCTTCTTCCTCTTCCTTCTTTCTTTTTTTTTCTTCTTCTTCTTCTCTGCCGCAGACGCCCTTATGCACTCCTTTTTTCTTCTTTTTTTTTTTCTTCTTCTTCTTCTCCTCAGCTGCAGCTGCAGACCGCCTCTGCAAATTCCGTAATACGCCATGGTCGAAATCATCGCTTGGCTGGTGGGATATGACAGTCACTTAAATCGGCTGATGTTCAAAATAAAAGGGCACGCTCGTCTTATTGATTTTTATTAAATCCTTTTACCCACAATCACTTTCCGAATACCACGAATTAAACTGCATTGCGATTACAGTGTATGGCGCATTGTGATTACGCTCCGTTTACGCTCCGTAATCAATATTATGGGTGGCCAAACAGAATTTTACCCTGTACTGTAATGTGATTACAGATTACAGGCCTGATTACAGGTAACCAAACACTACCTGTATGTATTCAAAGCTTGTTAACGGTATTTCTTCAATCTCTGGCTTGATCTCGCAGATAGGTACACGAGTAGGAGTGATCTCAGAATCTCCCTTCAATGTCACCACTGAGCCTTTATAAGGGAACTTAACTTTTTGATGGAGGGAAGAAGGCACAGCCCCGATTGGATGGATCCACGGTCTACCAAGTAAAAGGTTGAAACAAGCAGGTATGTCTAGTACTTGGAAATCGACTTGGAATTCTACAGGCCCGATGGCTAAAGGTAAAGTGACCATGCCAACTACTTCTTTTCGAGTGTTATCATATGCTCTCACAGTTTGCCCTGACGGTTTGAATTATGATGGTTCGATGCCCAAGGAAGTAGCGGTGCTGAGGGGACATACGTTCAAGGCTGACCCATTATCTATCAAAACTGTAGGAATTCTCTTGCCCATAGTATCCACCGTGACATACAAAGCTTGCAAATGATGAGGTCCTTTCTTCGGAAGGTCTGACTCTGTGAAGGATAGACTGCCCATGCTGAATTGGACTGACCAGACTGACTAAACCCTCGGGTGAAGAATCGATGGGAATCTAAACTTGGTTAAGTAGCCTGTGTACTGTCTGCCTGTGCTTTTGAGAAGCCATTAGAAGTCCCCAGATGGTGATATTGGCTTGAGTACGCTTAAGCTGTTTCAGTATCTCTTCCTCTTCCTCTTGAACTTCAGTGCGTTGGGATCTTTCTAACTCTCCCAAAGGATTGTCGGATTCCAAGTTGGCGGGCTTAAAATGACGACCTCCTCTAGTGACATGGTTAACATCTTCCTCATCACTGGCCCAAATATCTGCTATCTCCTCGGGTGTGTTCATCAAATCTTCCCACTCTATGATATCAATCTCATTCTCTGACCCATCATCTATGGTAGACTCGGCAGAAGTCGAACTTGATCTGAAACATTGGGTGACCCATGGTTGCCTTGGATAAACAGTTCGGTAATGAGTTTCCCCATTCATATCGGTGATCTTGGTTGTGAAATACTTCTTAAGGATACTCTGGCTAGCTTTCTTAAAACGGATGAGGTTTGGATCTTCGGGAACCTCTTCTTTAAGTGAGTCAGGGTTATCACCCCAACCAGAAGGAGCAATGGGTTCTTCAAAGGTGGGTTTCTCCATCTTAGGGTAAAGGACATAGAAGTCGAACTTCCCACTAGGTTCCCCTAACAGGCCTACTTCGGGATCTCCGGCCTCATATCTTTTTCGCAACTCCCATTGACTAGTTCTAGTCTTGGAGAAGGCTTTCTTGGTTCTAGCCCTAGGTCTAATGGGTTCAATCTTTGTCATCTTAACTTCACAAGAATCTTTAGGGCAGAGAACGTAGAAACTAAACTTCCCATTTCTTTCTGTCAACAAATCCACACAAAGATCTCTAGCTTCAAACCTTTCTTTGAGAGCCCACTGACTAGTACTATTCTTTGACGATTGATCCACTTTGCGAGGCTCGGGAAGCCCACTCGAACTAAAACCCAGGAATATATCTTTCTCAAACTGTCTCCATGAACGATAAAGTCCCCTTGGGCTAGTGAAGGGTTGAGGGATTTCAATCAGACCTTGATCAATGAATCCTTGTACTATATTCCGCAATGTATCACAAGATTCCATATCGTGGCTAGAAGTGGCACGATATTAGTAGTAAAGCTTATTGGATCTTGGCTTGTATGGGGTAATGAGCCCACGGGCCTGACAGTGATGAAACATCTCAGTTATGGAAGTAGGGAATGAAGGGTGAGGGCGAATAGGCTCACAGTGGACATAAGGGTCGGCATGGATAACATTGATATTTGCGGGTGGTGGGACTGCAGGGGTAGGAAGTGGATTTTGGGTGACATTGGGTTGAGAAGGTGGGGAAATGGTTTTGTTGTCTTTGAGGTCTTGGATTTCATGGCAAAGACGGAAGCAACGGTTGGTAGTATGGCCTTTGGATTGATGGAAATGGCAGTATTCATTTTCATTGTAGTTCTTGGGTAATGGGTTGGGTGTAGGTCTGGGCTCCAGAGGTTGGAGCAAGCCTCGAGCTTTTAATTTCTCAAAGACTTTTTCCAATGGCATATAAAGTTCGGTGAATTTTCTGGATGGTTTATTTCCTAAGGAAAAGGGTTGGGTAAATGGAACAGGTTGAGATATAGTGTTGACTTCAGTAGCCTTCCCATTGATGACAGGTCAGCGGTTCTTGTAGGGTTCATCGGTTCAGAGAGCTCCATCGGCTAGAGCGTCCTCCACTTGGGTACCAGCAGCAACTAAAGCTCGGAAATTTGGAAGATATTGGAAAAACATGTGCTTATGATAAACTGGGAGCAAGTTTTTCACTATCATGCGGATTTGTTCTTCTTCCTCAGGGCGGTTAGCCATTTTAGAAGCCTTGGCTCTCCAGCAGGTGAGGAAAGCAGAGAAAGTTTCCCTCGATTCCTATTTAGTAGTCTCCAAGTCCCTTCTAGTGACATCAACTTCTGTGTTATACCTGTAATGATTGCTGAACTCAGTGCATACATTCTCCTATGTCTTCATTCTAGACTCATCCAGTGATAAAACCATTTCAAAGCGGATCCAGCCAGTGTCTCGTGGAACATTTGAGCTAGCAGGTCATCATCAGCCCCTCGTGGGTGCATGGCTCTCACGTACATCTTCAGATGGGTATTAGGACAACCCATTCCATCAAACGTCTCTAACTCAGGCATTCTGAAATGAGTGGGCATACGGGCCTTAGGGAACAGAGATAATGACGACATGTCCACCAGATCATCAGGCTTCCTAATACCTTTCAAAGCTATTTCCAGGGCTTCCACCTTACTACTCAACATTATGGGCTTAGTGGAAAAGAAAGCAGGGGTTTTGGGCTTGGATTCTTTGTCCAGATCAACAGGCTGAACAAATTCTACACCAGGCCTAGTGGGCTTAGCGATTGTTTTAGGCCTAATGAAACATTCCTCTTCATCAGTATTCTCAAACAAGGGATTAGTACGGGCTCGTACCTTATCCCCTTCTTCTTTCTGGTGAACTAACTCTTGGACCACTTTTAAGAGTGCCTCAATCTTCTCATTAGTTGTCTTTCCATTGGTCCCAACTGCGGTAGGGGTATGATCCTCGTTACTAGACATCTTTGAATTGACAGGTAAGCCCTTAAACAACCGACCACTAGAATCACGACACCAAGCCAGAATGCTAGGAAGGGGAAATGGTCTGAATCAACTAAGAGCTTCCGGTGTGAAAAATGATTAATAAGGACAATCTCACATGCTCGCAAAAGTATAGGCCTAAAGCCTACACATCAATTTCACTCTCTTATATTCTATCTTATGAAAATGGGCCTAACGCCCCGGTAAGAATCTCATCAAAAACTCCTAAACTCACATCACAATCTTATTGTAGGCCTATACCTTGCATCCAAAGAGTATGGGCCTAAAGCCTATACTTCAAATCACTTAAGGCTTATAAATGGACATCACTATTCGGACAGCATAACACTACCATGGGCCTAAGTCCAAGGATATTTAGGGTACTAAGCCTTCATCAAGTACCTTGACTCTTTGAGGATACATCCCTTAAGAGTTTAGGGCATTTCATAAAGGTTTAGTCCTATAGATCCAAGTCCTAATGGGTTCTACACACTTCACAATTAAGGCTCAAGCAAAACCGGGGGAAAATCCGGCAGCACAACATTACAATAGTGTGTGATCTGGTGACATAGGGTATGTGTCCTAAAGACAGTTTACATGGACTAATGCAAAGGGTAGGCTGAGTGTCCCCTACTTGCTCGGTCCAATCGATATAACTAACCACATGTGACATCAGGAATGCTGCGGGTCCAACAGTACGTGATTGGTCCGTTTGATATACCCGAGGGTACTTGGCAAGAAGAGTGATGGCTTTCGCATACATGGAACCCAATAATCAAAGAGACTGGGCCCAGGGCTAGGCTCATCGTTGGCTTTAGCATACAACGTCCTAAACATGCAGAGTCAATGCGCACACAATGCAGAATTCAAGTCACACAGTCATACAAATGCAAGTGATTGACTTTATTAATTTAAGAATTTGAAAAGCCCAAAATAATTAATTGGAGTTTAGCCCTCGACATCCCCAGTGGAGTCGCCAATCTGTGAACCAACAACCTGATCGGGAGGCTTCTCGTTTACTTTGGGGGTTTTCTTGAGTGGATTGTGGATGATGTTTATCCGTCTCAATTTATCCTTCTCTATTATCATTCTCTATTATCCACGTTTATCCTTCTCTATTATCCACTCAAGATTGGGTTTTTGAAAAAGGATGAGAGTTTGTAAAAACCTGGAAGTCGCCACCTTATTTTTAGGGAACAAGGAAACCACAAAAAGAGTTTTATTTTTAATAAAACATTGACCCCATATTTTGGAAAAGCATGGTCTTTGAATCAAAGTTGGATTCGGGGGCTAGGTTACGAAGTGGGAAGGTTCTAAGGAACTCCTTGTA
The DNA here is from genome assembly GCA_017140935.1 of Hamamelis virginiana. Lineage (NCBI taxonomy): Eukaryota > Viridiplantae > Streptophyta > Magnoliopsida > Saxifragales > Hamamelidaceae > Hamamelis > Hamamelis virginiana. The sequence continues at coordinate 338,083 of JAESVK010000163.1, forward strand.
GGCACCCACTTCGCCCTAATTAAAGGTCTCCTAATTAAGTTTGGGCTTTATCAAAATCTTATCATGACAATCCTATTTATCTAATCAACCACAAAATATGATATATGATACTAAAATAATAATATATAGTACAAAAGTATACAAGAAACCTAATGATCTTAGGAGACAAGAGTCAACCTAAGATTGGACTTGTGCCCTATTGACTGCCTACGTACTTTACCAATTGCTTGATAAAGATCAAAGTCCACGAAGTTCGATTACATAGGACTCTCCTATTGTAATGGACTATATCCTTGAAGGCATTCTACCTTATCTAAGACTCTATCTTCGAGAGTTGGTGTTTGTTTGAAATACTTTCAAAACTGGGAGTTTCATCCCAAAACAACTTCTTTAATCTTCAATTTCATTTAAGAAATTCTCTCGAAATAGACTCCTAAATAAGCTAAAATTCCTCTTTAGATGTAGTTTTTACAACAAAGGGGAGTCCTAAGTGAAGCCAGTGGCTTCCTTAACCTAAGAGTCCCTAACTACATCTTAAGTTCATCTAAGCAATCCTAAATATCAACATAATGCATGCTGGAATTTCTGGAAAATAAATAAAAAATGCAACCAAGAGTGTGATCAATGCATGAAAATGTCCTAAATGCAATCTAAGTTGGCTATGAGAACCTAGGCATGTTTCTATGTTAATTTTGATCCTAAAATTGGGTTTTAATCCACTTTAAAGCTACTTTAAATCCATGGACAGATTTGAAAGTAGTCTTGAAGTATACTTAAAACCTTAAAACAATGAATAAAAATAGTAAAAAAATGAACTAAATGCAACCTAATATGCATACTAAAACTATCATCAAGACATAGCATCATAATCATACTTCTCATAATTCATTTAATCACAAGGGAAGGGACTCACCTTTGCATGCTCCCTTGAACACATTTTATATATCAATCAAACATTCCAAGTGATAAAAAAAATAAAACTATGATAAGAATAATACTAATACTAAACTTGAATAGATTAACAACCTAATATAAAGGACTTAAACATGCATTCCTATACATTGAAAATCCTATCATGCATACTAAAAGAGATTCTAAATATGAACACTTACTTCTAAACACTCAATCCTAATATGGTATGATAATAGAAGAGAAGAAATATGCACATATTCCATGTATTATTAAACTAATCCCTATCATGCATACTAATAAATAAACCTATCATGCATACTAACAATGAACTAAATCCTATGCATACTTAAAGAAATAAAACCTAATCTAGCATGATCATAGAAGAAGAAGAAGAAGAAGAAGAAGAAGAAGAATAATAAAAGAAAAGAAAACTTTAACCTACTAACCTCTTTCTTTGCCTCCTTCCCACTTGCTCCAATCCTTCTCTTCAAGCTCTAAGGACTCCAAGGACCTCAAGGACTTTAAAACTTAAGCTAGAGTGCTATGGGGGAAGCTTGTGCAATTGCTCAAGCCTCTACTCTCCAAGCTAGCTCTCTAAAGCTTATTTTGTGTGTTAAAATTGATTTCAGAGCCCTCTATTTATAGGGAGGCCTGAGTTTGATCAATGGCTGAGTTTAAATCTATTAGGAATGATCCAAGGGCTCTAAACCAGTCTTCTAACGGGTTTAAACTAATCCAAAAATTCCTATGGCCGAACTGGACACATGGCAGGGCTTGGAAGAGTCCCGGGCAGAAAATTCTCTCAAAGTTAGCAGTTATTAGCTAAAAGGATCGACGACCATCCACTCTAGGAAGGTTGGCCGTCCTTCATGGACAGTTGGCCGTCCCTAGGTGAACGGTCATCGATTCCCCATCCCCAAAATTGCCCTATGTGGGCCTGTCTCAGCCCGTTTCGACCTGGTTTCGGCTTTTTTCGGCTTTTCGAGCCCGTTTTAAGTCAAAATTTGACGATTCAAGCGCCGAAATGATCGTGATTCGATTCTCCATGTTTTAAGAAGTGTTTGAAGTGAAAATGCATTGACCAAGGTCAAATTTATAGGGAAAAATCGACCGATTAGCTGTTTAGGGCCTGTCGGGCCCAAATTAGGATTTTGAAATCTGCTAACCGATTGCTTTCAAAATCATTTCTTCTTCTCGAAACAAGTTTTAAAATGTTTTAAGAAAGTGTTTTGAAGCCTTTGAAGACTTTAGTTTTATAAAAAGATCGAATCCTGGTCGTTTCCGGTCGAAACCCTAATCTGGGCTTAAAAGGGCCCCTTGGGCCTTAAGAATCAAACCTGAGTTAGAAGGCTCCACAGACTTTGCCACTGATCAACTTAGCTACCAAACACACTTTACATATCTATGCCAAAGCCTCGAGACCATTCGAGACAAAAATCGACAGTCATTCAGAGCTTTTGTGATCAAAATGACAGTACTGTCCTTTAAGTCACAAAAGGCCTTATTTTCCATCGAGCCTGACTCAGAATGCCATGGAATTTTGCAGGGATGCTCCTAGACTCTCTAAAAACTAAATACAAAAAGAACCGACTCAATCTGACCTAAAAACCTACATGTGATAATAACCTCTAACTAACTACCCGCAAGGGTAAAACTAGGAACTTAGGGCTTTAACACCCTATTTCACCTCTAATCACAGGCAACCATTCATGACCATACTCATGGTCAAAAATGGATGTCTACAGATGCTTCTAACAAACAAGCTTCAATTGAGTTGCCTGCATGCAACAGGCCAAGCAAAAGAGTTGCGTGTTGATATGTTGATAGGATGAAGCTTTAATGTTGCCAATTGTGAAAAGATCATCAAATGATTTAGGTCCTCGAACATGATTTAGCAATAACCTCAAATAATATATTTCTCCTTCATTTGGGTTTGCCATTACAATTCTTCCAATAGCTATTCCTTTTTTTTTTTTATCTGTCCATTATCTGTCCATTCTACTCCATACATAGTTCTCAAGAATTTCTTTGTACAAGAATTTTCTAGATTCTTGCATTCTTTTATTCAAGTCAAAAAATTGTATTAGCATTGTTTTTGACAAAAAATTGCTACTAGTGATGCTATTTAAATCAGCATATTTTGGAAAAGTTACAACATGTTTATCCTCCAAATGTAGCTGCAAGTTTACTACATTAGGGCCCATGTCATTTAATGGAAAACCATAAATTCTCCACATAGTTTCTAGCGCCCCTACCCAACGGCCAGCTTGAAAAGTTTATATTTCATCGATGTCAGTCAAATCAGTTTGAGAAACTAATCGAAATGCAACTTTATCATGACCCTTAAAAATGTACTTATCAGCTTTAATAGTAAAACAAATTTCAACATTAATATGACAGTCAAATTTAGCTAACAAATATGGGTTATAAGGAATAACCCATCGATTGTCTAGCAAAGAACCTCTAACTTGTAGAGTTTCTGAATTATGCCTCCTCCTATAGATTGGAAAATAATCTTTCCCCATAGTAGTCTTATCACAAAAGTCATTTGGGTAATGATTCTTGCAGCAACCTTCTTTCTTACAATTATTGGTTGGCTTTAAGTTGCCACAAGGCCTATACATCATGTGCTTTTTAACAGCAGCACGCAAATGAGACATATTTTCAGGAGGTATTTCTGCTGATACATATTAATCAAATGAAGTAGGTGAAATAATTTTAGCTAGAGATTTTAAAATGATCAGGAAATGTGCATGAGGAAGACCTCTCTTTTGGAATTCAATTACATAAACATAACCTACAACAGGCCCAAAGATCTGCTTCTTAAACAGATCATCCTTTAATTCCTCTATTTCAGCACGAAACACTCGAGAAAGTAAGTCTGCCCTGTTCTGTGCTTCTTCATTTGCACCTAAACATTCTTTGATTTCTGGCTAAAATGGATTACAAGTAATGGTGATGAAAAGATTAGGCTTGAACGAGCGCTATTGCATCAAAAAAGCGTCGTTTCATATCTATTGGTCCACCAATGAAGGTTGGCAGCAATATAACTCTACGCCCAACAGAATGATCTCGAGTTTCTCCTTGAACAATGCTGTCAAGGACTCCATAGTACAATTTATCTCTAATTTTTTTCATTGTGACGTAAATAATCTAATCTCGAAGTTTCTAATTTAATGTACATATCAATCACGTATTGTTGAAGCAAATGGCCAGCTTGGAGAAGCATTGATTTATCATCGCTTCTTATTTGTAATTTATAACAATAGTGTTCCCTTGGAGAGACATTTACTCTTGATTCATGATCAGAATGACTGAGGACTGCACATGTATTAGCATACAAAAAAGAAATCCTAATAAGTAAGAAAATAAAATAAGAAAACCAAGTTCTTAGCATGCTGTAAGAAAGCACGCATAAAAGATACTACCTTGATTTTCTCTTTCAAGTAAAGCCTCTGGTGTGTTAAAATTAGAAGCTTGCATCAAATTATGTCCACTGCAGGAAAATTCATTGGAGCTTAAACTAACCCTCTTAATTGCACTATGCCAACCATTCTGTCCAAATGGGAATAAGAGAGGGTATTGGAGAGGGTCATAACAGCCATAGAAATAGCTTATCCTGTGCATTTTTCCAGAAGAAACTTCGACAATGATATCGATCTTTATTGGTTGGAACAACTTCATCTCCAATTTCTGTCCATATTGCAGCAACCTAAGAAACAGTTGGCGCGTTGAAGACACGTTGGTCCAAGACAGGAGATGAATTAATGACTATTGTTTGAGCACTCATATTAGGAATCTTTGAGAGTCAACGAAAGAAGATATAATATGGATTATGCAGCAACATTTGGATGATGAGCTGAACATTGTGGCGCTCCAATCTACCATATTGGGCCAACCTATTCTCAACTTCATGTTCAGTGTCGTAAAAATATAATTGCAAATTAGCTGCCAATCCAATGGAACAAGTTGATGAATGTAATGATGAATTTGTCCATGAACTTTAAAACTATATACACCACGATTTTTTGTGCAAAGGTCTCTATCATAATTCACCCCAATCGATGTAATTGCAAAGAAATTGTTGTATGAGCGCACATAAGTTCTAAATTGAGCTGCTTTCATAGAGTTTGATGATAGGAGATAAACAAGTTCTTCAGGTGCATAAGAAGAAGCTAATTTGAATTTGCCATCACAGCAACAAAAGCCTTTAGGCTCACGTTCAAATTTTTTTGCACTACAATGAACACAAGGAAGTTTGCGTTCTAAAAGGCTACTCTGTCTAGGCAAATTTTCTGAAGCACAATTGATTGCAATATATTGATGCACTGAATTGAGCAGTGGAAAGAAGTCGATAGATTCAACAGGAATATCATGAACATACTCTAATAAAGAATGCCCAGAGTTTGGAATGTTCTCAACAGAAGAGGTTGAAGACGAACCATGTTCACTATTACTGGGTGCAAATATATTTTGAAGAGGCAGTTTTTGGAGGCAACTATCAGCACTAACTAAGTCTGGTTCCCAAAGGATTGGAACCTCACTAAGGATAACACTTTCATAGGCATAATTTAAGACAACATCCAGATACTCTAGATCATCATAAGCTACTGAGATATCAACTAAAGAAGCATTCCTATCTGTAACATCCCAAACTAACATCCGTACCGACCCTTCCGGATAGGTCGACACGTGTCAAGATAGGGGTACAACCTGTCCTGCTCATTCGTATTTCCGCATGAGATATAAGAAATAAATATATATTACAAAATGAAATGACATGTCCATACATTATGTCTCAAATCGCCAAATATAATACAAATAGGAAATCGAATATATTGCCAACATCCCTGGCAAATGGGCCGTATCATAGATCAGAAGTATTCTAAATAACTGAATACAACTTAATAAATTTCTCATGAAGTATGTAAAACCAAAGCAGGAAATAACTATGCAGCTATCCACCATTTACAAAGCAGCGAATTATGCAAACCAAACAATGTACCCTGAGTAAACAAGAAATATACTGCAATAAAGCAGGGGTGAGCATCAATGTGCTCAGTAGGAATATCATTCTTAACTAATAGTGACAATATTGCTGCAAGGAATATTAAATAAAATGTTTCAACATTTTATGG
>JAESVK010000163.1:344142-373852 GCA_017140935.1 Hamamelis virginiana
AATTGAAATTTATAAATAAACATTTTAAAAATTTTTGGGTTATCACACTATCAGCTGCATATTGGCATGAGAAGATTTTACTCTAGAAGTTAGTTAACCAATTAAGCTAAGATAGTAAATAACAAACAGTGGAAACTAAACCTGTTAAATATGAAGGAAAAATTTTCACTACGTGGAATAGCCAAAATCAATTTACCGATGCTTGTAGATTCAAAAGAATCTTGGAAGGAGTCATTATGTGATTCAGAGTTTATCTCGGCAAGAAGCCTTTGCCTTTTTCTCCCTCGATGATCACCTTAAGAATACAAAAATATTAACGAAGTGGGAGAGAGGGAGTAGGGAAAGTGGGAAAAACAAAAGCAATTGAGTATGATATTTTTTTTGACCATAACTCTAAGAGATTAAGTAATCGATAAACAAAGAGTATACATTATACTTTGAGAAGATGAATGTATTAGCCGATCAGAACCAAACGAGCCATGCATGACCTGACAATCTGGATGTTCTGAAATATAGCAATCTATCAATGCTTTTTCATCCATGCTATCATCATAAAAATCAATAAGTAGCACTCGAAAGCATCAAAAGCAAAGAGAAGGCAATAAGCAAGCTCAAAATAGTGAACAAACATAGCCTGTTTTTTTTCTTCTTTTCTTAGTTTTAATTTTCAACAGGAAGATAATCCAAACAATAGGTAAAACCAATTCAACATTCCAACCAAACAAACCATATAGAAGGATACAAATATACGAATATAATTTGTCCACAACAAACACACAATAAAATATAGCACAAAAGAATTTATACTATAGAGGAAACAAAAGATGGCACTCATATTTATTTTATGCATTAAGAGGATACAAATCAGTTTCTAGAACAATACCTGAGAACGCAGTCTCTGAAGCTAGGAAAAAACACAAAAGCTACATGAGGGAAAATGAGAGAAGTAAGCAAGAAGATGGGGCAAGAGAGAACAAAAAAAGAGGCAACAACAAGAGAGAACAAAAAAGGATTACAAATAATAGGCAAATATAATGAAATAGAACCATAGGAACAATACTCAAAACATAATAATCACAGCAGAAGATGAAAAAAGAAAACCAAAATTCATAAAACAACAAAACCAGATTCATTAATTCAATATCAATATTGAAAAGAAAGAAAACATAATTAACAAATATAATAAATCATCCAAAAGAAATGAAAACACAAAGGAGAAAGCATAAAAAAAATATCATGTGAAAAAAGGTCAAATGGATCAACCTGGAAAAGTAATCTTGACGATACAACCTGACAATCCAAAAGAGAAGAAGAGAATCATGGAAAAAGAACAAGAAAGAAAGGCGATATAGATCAACCTGGAAAAGAACTCTCCAGAATACAACCTCTCAATGAAAAAAAAAAGAAGAAAATAAAAAGAAGAAGAAGAAATAAAATAAATAAAATGCAGGAGGAAACACATAAAAAGGCCAAAGCATGGCAGTGAAAAAAAGGCAACCAGAGTCATAAGATCAACGGTGAGCAGTTTATTTTTTTTTTTCGCAGCCAACAGGAAAGAGAGACCAATTAACAGGCAAAACCAATCAATTAACACGAAAAAAATTAATCACACAGGAGAATGCAAATATTCAAACACCATAAATATTTTTTCCTTATAACAAAAAGAATGAAGGCATAATAATCCAGCAAAAGCCAACTTCACCAAAGAAACCCAAAAAGTTAAACAAATATATTATATCTACAAAGAGAATGCATACCCTGCTGCAAAACAGCACCCAGTAATGCAAATCACAGCACACAGGGAGCAATGATTTTTATTTTACGTGTTCAAAGCCATAATATTTCTTTCCAAAGCTACGCTTTCTCAATAATTGGAAACTTGTCTCAAATGCTCATTTTAGGACATATCCTTTCTCAATAGCTGGAATCTTGTCTCAAACGTTAATCATTTGCGCTCCTCTTTTTAAAGCCACCTAATCTAAATACCTTTTTTTTTTTTTTAGCATACCTAATGGAAATAATATCTTAGTTTTCTAGTCTAACCAAGACATCACCGCTGGCGTCTATATCTAAATAATTTAAGTATCAAGACTCAGCACCACCTCTTGAGTTCTAAGACTGAATAGCATAAAATAAAAAGAACCGCTCGATGAGGGACTATCCATAGGAGAAGAAAAACAGAAATGCTAAACAGAAGAAATTCAAAACCATTGTTCTACTGTTCGAGTGCATTTTCTGCACCCAAAAAAAAAAAAACCCCTTTTCAAGAACAACAACCTCAAGGAAAAAATGAATAACAAAAATAGAGACAACAAAGAAAGCTTAATTTTTTTGGAGGCTAACATAAGCAAACAAACAGGAACCAAATGGACCTCAATTTTTTTTTCCTTCCAAAGTCCCTTTTTTTGCCAGAATCAAATTTCATAACAACTAAAGCACAAGGAATATAAGAAGGGACCTTACAAAAGGCTTTTTTTTATCTGTAAGGACCCCATACAACTTTTTCAGCAAATTACATCACCAAAAATAGCATTAAAAAAAAAAAAAGAAAGAAAGAAAGAAAGAACCGCTCGATGAGGGACATTCCATAGGAGAAGAAAAACAGATATGCTAAATAGAAGAAATTCAAAACCATTGTTTCACTGTTCGTGTTCGAGTGCATTTCCCGCACCCAAAAAAAAAAAAAAAAACCCTTTTCAAGAGCAACAACCTCAAGGGAAAAATGAATAACAAAAATAGAGACAACAAAGAAAGCTTAATTTTTTTAGAGGCTAACATAAGCAAACAAACAGGAACCAAATGGATCTCAAATTTTCATTTTTTTCCTTTCAAAGTCCTTTTTTTTGGCAAAATCAAAACAAACAATTTTCATAACAACTAAAGCACAAGGAATATAAAAAGGGACCTTACAAAAGGCTTTTTTTTTATCTGTAAGGACCCCATACAAAATTTTCATCAAATTACATCACCAAAAGCATACGCCACAAGAATAACAAAATCAACACAGCCTCCCTATTTTTTTTGTCTCCCGCAAACACGGAAAACAAAAAAAGAAAAAAAATAAAGCTTTTGGGGTTACAAGAAAGGAAGCATTTTCCTTTGGGGGAAAAAAAAGCAAAGCAAACATAACAAAGAAGCTAAACAACTGAAGAAAAAAAAGGAAAAGCAACACAACGAGATCAACGTAGAACAACAATCTCCAAGAAAGAAGAACACTAACCTTTAACAAACAACAAAAGCGCAGAAAGCAAAGCAAACAACCAAAGCAAAAAACAGCAAATGAACATAGACCAACTCACCTAGAACAAGAAAATTCAGCAGAGAACACGACGAGCAAGAAAGAAGATCACAACCCAACAGTGTGCGCGAGATCAACCACCTGCAACAAAAGCATAAAGCCAACACATTTAGGGCCATTCACAATAGCAAGCTCCAATCTAGAGAAGAAACAAAAGCAAAACAAGCATTTAGATATGCAGCCGAGCAAGGAAGAGGAAGACCTCTCCAAAACCGCGAAGCTTCAGAAGCAAGCGAGGAAGAAGATAGCAGCCTAGCGCCAAAGAAACCTCACCAAATGAGCTTCTCCCACATCCCTCGCGGTTACACACCCAATGAACTGTAACTGCAGAGTGATAAATCCAGTAGGGGTGTGCGCGGGTCGGTTGGGGGCGGGTGAAGGGTAAAACCGCCAACCAACCCGCCCTTGGCGGGTAGCTAATCCTTCCACCCGCCAACCAACCCGCCTACCTCAATAACCGGCGGGTTGGTTGAATATTTGGCGGGTTCCAACCGGCGGGTTGCGCGGTTGAACCTTTGAAGCATTACATAAATTATTTATTGGTCTATCTCCTTTCCTTCATGTTTTTCTATAATTTACATCAGGCATTAGCCTTTCCGTCAAGCTTCTGCCTTGCTTAAAGGATTATATTATGAATGCCAATCCAAGCAAAAGATGACCCAACAGTCCAACACATTGAAAGGAGAAACAGAACAGTTCAAATTAACCTATATCTTACTACAAGCTCAAAGATATACTAAGAAAATAAACTGCATGTTCACAACATAAACAGAAGCAAGTAAGCAACACAATTCTCATGAACTCAGTCACAAAGTAATTTTTTTAATAAATACCTAAAGTCCCTAAAACCTTTTTAAGAAACAAAGACATTTCAATTTCATATCTAACAATGCAATATTGTGTTCTTTAAAAATTAAACTATAATCCAAACAATTCTTTCAATAGTAGTCATGATTGACCTGTCATTTAGCATAAAGAATAGGCATAAAGAATAAAACAACTAGACTATTCTAAACGATGAGTTTGACATAAAAAAGACCAAATAGTAAAATACCTAGTAAGCTAATTCCCTCGTACAAAGAACAAGTGCAGCTACTTGACCTGCAACTGGCTCAATTTGCTGTAAAGTTGACAGAACAAAAATAGCAGTCTTCCCCATTCCAGATTTGGCTTGAACAAAAACAGCAGTCTTTCCTGGTGAATGGACAAACAAGCTCAACTCAACTCAACAAGTCTATTATCCCCACTACTTGGGGTTGGCTCAAAGCCTCAAAGAAGCAATTAATTATTTAATTGTAATGTAAGTTAATTAAGCTAGAGGTTAATATATTATTAAATTGTTTTGGCTATCAAGCAGTAGAAAATTTGGTGTTAATAAACAAAGCACATGCACTTATTCTAAAGTAATTTGGAAGTATTTGAAAGCTTACACAGATCATAAAGCTACTATGCAGAGTATTATTAACACATAAAACAGAAAAACAAAGCACCTGCTGCTTGAGCTGGCAACAGCCAACAGATTAGCTCAGGTTGAAGATGGCTTGGCAGGCTGATGATTTGAGCATCAAGACATGCCGGCACTGCCTGCTGCTGTGGCATCAATGTGGCACCTTTAAAAACAAAACTGGGAATGCAGAGAGGGGCCTTCTAGAAAGCCTTTGCAGAATTGCAGCTATAAACTTCTGCATGTCTCTGTTTTTCGCTTCTTGCCCAAGTGTGGAAGACAAGCATCACCTGCACAAAACCAAGACTTCCTTGGCTCTTTCGAATCGATCTGCAGTTAAGTTTTTATATGAAAAAACCACGTAAAGTGAATTAGAAGAGAGGTCATTCCCTGGCTTGCTATGCCATTTGTAAATTAGAATATTTTTAGAAAATTTCATTAGTGTCAATATCAGCCCAACAAAACCATAAACCCAAATCACTTCTGGTCAGCTACACGAGTACTTTTTTCTGCCATTCATCTTTAACTGGGTCCTAGATATCATGCATGGTATTTAAATCAGAAAGACCATGGAGTAAATCTTCTTCAAAACAAATTTATCCATTCTCTTATATAAAATAAAGAAATCAGAGAGGACTCTCAATAATGTTATTAATCTAATACAAGAATAACAATTATTTCCAGTTTTATACTTTAGGGCCTATTTATGGGCTCCATAAAATCCTAATTATGCTTAGGAATAGACTAAAGTTAACCTTACTTGATACAGTATCCTATAAGTACTCAAATTTGACTAATATAATAAAATTATAAAAACTAAAAAGTACTAAAAAAAAGAAAAATAAAGGCCCAAACTATTAGAAGGAAAGGAAAAACTTGTTGCACTATTGGTGTATCAATCCTTGAAAGATTTTAAACCCCTTCAGATTGCTGACAATTTATAAATGAGATTATGAGATATTTAAAAGTTACTCGCTGCTGTCTAGAGAAATATAAAAGAATTGATACTAGATCCTCATGTTAAAGACTTGTGGGGACCTTGTGTTTCCTCAGACCATCTGCCTTTAAGTTGCTAGTCTTATAAAATTTTATGTATCGTGTTGGGACTCACAGGGGAAGACTATTAATGTGAAAAACATACCTGACAACACTGCTATTGAACAACTGAAGGATTTATTCCAGTGCTCCCATACCGATTGGCACCTCAAATCACCTGTAAAAACAATAATCTTGTGACAACCAACACAATGAAACTATAATCTTGTGACAGCCAACACAATAAGAAAAGAAAAAAAGATGAGCTTTAGAGATAATGAGGCGCAAAGTATATTAACGTCGTCCTTTTTGTTTCATTGCTTTATTGATCATAAAACAAGATTGCTACAGGTGATTTGAGATGCCAGTGTGATATGTGGAAGCTTAATTGAATTAATTAAATAGAAAATGAGTTAAATCTCAAAGGGGAAAACAAGGAGAGATGAAAATTAGGTGCAAAGTATTTAAAAATCTTTTTGCTTCATTGCATTGATTGTCATAAAAATATAAGTTGGTAGTCTTATGAAATTTTTTGTATTGTGTTGGGACTTCCAGGTGAAGGCTCTTTATGTGAAAAACATACCCGAGAACACGGCTCGGAGGGGTGAGCTCTGGGATGGCTTCCTTTGAGCAGCCGGCGGGGATGATCGGAGCCTCGGAGGGGATGGTACTGCCGACGGTAAGATCACTTGGTGATGATCGGCACAGTCTCGGTGATGATCGGCACAGTCGCTTCGAGCTCCGTAACGGCGTATGGCGTGAGTGTGTGATTGAACTTTACAGTGTAAAGTGTAAAGTGTGAATCGTATACAGGGTAAAGGTAAGGGACAAGGGTTTACTGTTTTCTAATTTCTACTTTACTAATTCCCTTTACAGGCTTTACTCTCCCGCCAATACATATATATATATATATATATATATAATATACCATAATAAAAACATAAAAAATATACATATAAGCAATGGCGGGTTGGGTCGGGTTTCACTATGCCGGAATCCCGAGTTCACTAAGTCAGAACTGAATTTCACTATGCCTGAAAAAAAAAAAAAAAATTCTTTCTTTTCCTACATTTTCCCAACAAGTAAACAAAAAAATCTTTCTTTTTCTTACAATTTTGCTAGCAACTAGCAACCAGAAACCAACAAAAAAAAAAAAAATATATATATATATATATATATATATAAAGGGATTGCACACCTAAGGATAGAGAAAGACAGAAGAGAGAGGAAGACAAAGAGAAAAAAAAAAGACATAGAGAGAAGATGGAGAAAGACAGAGAGAAAAAAGACAATTTGTGTAAGTGCTTAGCAAATCGAGGACTCACCGGACACCTGCTGTCAATAAGTGAAGGCCACTGATCAACGTAGATAGTTAGGAAAAAAGAGCTCCCCAGAATACTCACCGGCGATGGAAGTCTCGCTGGTGTAGTCTCTAAACATGTTGATTGCATGGCTAATACGCATTGAAGAGATTGACATTCATTGCTTGGATTTGTGCCGCCATTGATCAGTAACCGGCGCCGGTGCCCTCGCCGCCAATCTACGACTTTCCACACTTGTGCCGAAGCTAGTCTGCATCAGATTTGCATCTTCTGTTATCATCAAATCAGCAGAAAAAGGGAAGGGTGGTGGCACAACTAAAGCTGCGACTGGAGGAGGTTGCCGATCTAATTTCGTTGAAGAAGAAGAAGATCTGGTTTCAAATCTATATGATATCTTTATCAGCTTCGAGAAAGACAGTGGGCCGGGAGGGAAGGGCATTTCTTCATCAGCTACGCCGGCGAGCTTTGTTGTCGGAAAGTCACCTTAATATGCCGATGAATGTCGCCGTAAGAGAATGTAGAGGATGCCGGCATAACTGAAATGTGGGAGAAGAAGAAGAAAAAGAAGAGAAGGAAAAAGGGCGTCGCGAAGCAACCATAGCACTTAAGGGCAATTTTGTCCACAAAATAAATAAATTTTTAAAATTTAGGACTTTAGATAGTAGAAATTTTTTTATTAGGACAAAAGAAAAGAAAATGTGGGAGGACTTTATGGAGCAAGCATCTTTTAAACGAGACTTTTGGCCAAATATATATTAAAAAAAATAATTTTTTATTTTTTTATTTTTTTATTTTTGGCATAGTAAGCATAGCCGATTGTTATGGTTTAACTTTGCTAAATTCCTTTCCTAAATTGTCACCGCTATAAAGCAAAAGTTAGTAAGACGACTTAAATTGACCTTTTAAACATATTTATTATTTACAACTTCATTCAGCTGAAGGGAGAGAAACCCCTCCCTCCCTCTCATGAATAACATTTTTAGGAAGCTTTAAATTTTAACATGTCTTTATACCTAGGGATGTCAATTTTGCGAGTTCACCTAGGTACCCACCCCGCTCCTATTGGAATGAATTTGGGTCATCCTAATAGGGTTAGGGGCGAGTTTGGAATTTTTTTTTTGAAAACCCTCTAGGGTTCGGGATGAGGGCTTAAGAACCCGTCCCGTCCCAATTATATATGTTTATATATTTTTATTGTATTTATTTTATAGGTATTTTACAATTAAGTCCCTCATTGATAAAATGAAATTTCAATCATGCTCTTTAAGGGATTTAGTTTATTTTACTCTTAGAAGTAGCAATTATCTTTAATGTTCATCGATGTATTTTGTAATTTGTTTTAGTGTTGAGAAAACTGAGGAAAGTAGAAAGAAAATAGCTAGTGGAAATCACCTCAACTATGTCCAATATGGTATTTGGTTAAGTTGAAAATGATTGATAATTTAATGTTCAGAGCTCTAGTTTCATTTTTTTTGTTCTTTTTGTTTGTGAGGCATCACGTGCATAATCTTTATAATTTTTTAAGTTTATTTAGTATTGTTATTTATACCAATTTAAAATAAGATATGCCCCACCCCACTCTACCCCGCCATAGTAAATGGGACGGGACAAGACGGTAATGGGATGTGATCATTTAATTGGGACGGGAATGGGATTCCCAATCCTAACCCGTCACTGGTTTGGGACGGGAATGGGATGGGGTTGGGAAAGCGGTGACCCATCCCAAGTCCGCCTTGTTGACATCCCTACTCATACCAAAATCACAATGACCAGGCCCGGGTAGCTTTTACACCCACACATATCCCACAAAGCTGTAAGACCATATGCATGGATGATGGGGGCTGATGCCTGCCCATTGCCGAAAACCTTCACTAATTGAAAGATGCCTGATCAATTATCTCTCTAATTCTTTCAAGAAGTGTTTTCAGATTATCACAATAGTCCTCAAGACAGGGTTTATTTATTTATTTATTTTAATGTACAAAATTAAGCTGCTTCTTTCTTTCTTTCTTTCTTTTATTTATTTATTTATTTTTTATTTTATTATAATGGATGAGAATTCAACCTATGATTTAGTATAATTATAATCCATTCCCCCTGCAATTATTTTTCACCCCACTAAGGTCACCACAAATTTATCCAAAAAAAAAAAAAATTTCCAATCAAGCAAAGTTCTTGAAGTTTTTCCCTACTCCATAAGCCATTAATTTCCATGGGACATATATAGGAGCGAAAGCATTCAGCACAAACTTTATACAAGTAATTGAGCCAGCTGCATGTCTGAGAAAGAATAGAATTTTTTATGTAATGATTGAATGATAGTCGTCTGTGTATATATCTTATTAATTTGTAGCTAGCTACATACATTTTCTTCTCTAAACTAGCCAGTATGAAAAATCAAAATCAAAATCAAAATGGCCTTTTGAGATACTTGAAATCCATTGATGAATCGAAACAATCCAGTCTATCTCTATAAAGATTCAACAACTTTAATAACTCGGTAACCTTCTCCTTTGTAGTCTCACCACAACCAACCTGGAGGAGAACCAAGAGCTTCTGAAAAGCACCCACTTGAAGTGCTTCCACCAAAACACTACTTCCCTCAATATCCCTGTTTTCATTCTTACAGAGCTTCCACACAATAGACACCAAAATCTCCGTTGCCAAATCGGATACTCGTAGAATCTTCTTCACCAAAACTGGCATGGTTAGAGCATGGTTATAGGCCTTTTCTCTGCCTTGATCATACTCACAAATACCATCCAAAACACCTAAAGCCTTCTCACATATGCTTTTTTCCGCATCCACAAGAATTTCTAGTATCAATGAAACCAAACCCATTTCAACTAATCTTGATGCCATTTTCTCACTACTGCTCCTCCTCGATCTCGATGCTGAATTAATCATGTAGAGAATAGCCATTAGAGAAGCTTTTGTTGCTGTTGGGCAAATGGGTTCCTTAATTATATTAAACAATGCATCTGTAACCCCTTCAATCTCCACCAAGGCGTCAGACACACCTACATGATGCTTCTGATCATGATCATCAATATCTAAAGAAAGAAGCCCTTTGAGTACTAAAACTGCACTTTGCCTCGCTGAAAGATCTCCACCACTTCCCTTCAAAAACCATACCATGCAACGTAAAGATGCTGTCGATCCCAATTTGGATTGACCTTCTTTACCAAGTGGAAACATCCATGTCAATGCTGACAACATCTCCTCCAACAATTCTGCGTGTTTCTCAATTGAAACAACTGCAAACGATTCGAATGCTGCTGATAACACTAACCCAGTTCCGTTGTCCACAATGCACTGCTTGTTACGTTCGCTCTCCTTACCCCATCTTTTGATCTTCCCCACCAATTCCTTGCACCTCTTTTGATCCCCTCTTTGAGCTGCAGCCTTAAATCTCGAACAAATCTCCGAAACCTCATACGGAATTACGGGAATTCTAGGCGTTGGTATCCGTTCTATGCCATACGAACGCTTCTCAACACACCAATCCTGAATCATCTTTCGAATCGCATGATTTGGGATTTGATCAAAACTTGTCAATACTTGATTAGTCACCGGACATGTCTGATTACCAGCTTCCATCCATTTCTCAATGCTCTCTCGATCGTAAGTGATTCCGGTACATAATGTAACTGGATCTTTCATTAAATCAAGAGAAATTGGGCACCGGAAATGGGTCGGAATCGCCAGCTCCGTGTCCACAATCCCATCATGATCAGAAACCTCCTTCTTGCCTGCACGACGGCCATCTTTTCTTCTTCTCCAAGCAGAAATCATGTTACGTTGATCGATTAATACGAAAAGAGCTAAAGCTGATCAGCTATATATATATATATATGTTATGTTATGTATAAAGAGAAAGATATGTCTTTAATTTGCTTATGGAGAATGCAAGAATATATTTGATGAGCTTTTATATACATCTTCCTTGTGAATACATGAGTAGAGCTTTTACACCGCGGGTGGTCAAAGCTAAGGAAGAGAGAAACTTTCAATATTTGGGACGTGGTACTGTTGTGACATTTGAATATTGACCGTTGAAGATTTGAATATGTAAAGCTTCACCCTCATATCGAAATAAATAAAGAATTAAGTCGGCTAAAGTTTGACCAGCTGACTGAGTCCTGGTCAACCAGTCGGTGAACAGCCTTGTTCCAGCCCACCGGCCACCAACATATTAAATTCTTAATCTTCTTTAATTTCACGTGACCAGACTATCCAGTGCTGGTGGGACCGCCTCCACCGTCGATTGGTAAGATTTCTTCATTAGGTATCAGATTGCACCAAGTATCAAAACTTGCATTTTTACAATTATTATGTGATCCAATGGGTGTAAGGATTCCACGTTTCATGGTATCCTTTTGTTGGATAACATGCATGTTACTGTGACTGTATGTGTTGAATATCAATAGTAGGTAGGCTAGTCTATCATTTTCCAGTAAAAAAAATTCAGCCAAATTTAATATACTTCAATTTTGAAAAGGTCTCAGACTTTCATGTCAAAAGTCCTCCAAAATTTTCTTTAATACGAAAAGTCCTTTTACCATATTTTGGACCAAAATACCCTTCCCTCAAATTACGATTCTTTTATGATTTATATTCACTAAAATTCACTGGCA
Source organism: Hamamelis virginiana (assembly GCA_017140935.1). NCBI lineage: Eukaryota > Viridiplantae > Streptophyta > Magnoliopsida > Saxifragales > Hamamelidaceae > Hamamelis > Hamamelis virginiana. The sequence goes on from JAESVK010000163.1 coordinate 355,879, forward strand.
GATGAAGCTCTAAGACACAGAACACATAAGAGAGAGAGAGAGAGAGAGAGATTAGCTCCAATCAACACCATATAGCTTCCTCCACGTTCCTCGTCTTCGCTGAAGCTCTCAAGCCGGCCTAACCTTCCCCTCTCTAATGACCGTCTCCTAATTCATGGTTGTCTTCGACATCGTCTATGACGTGATCATGGAGCATTTATCCCATTAATCCAATATGTCATTGCTGATATATCTTGGACCTTCTCAGATCTGCAATTGGAGGTGACATAACCAGATTTCTCACCTCCGGAGCTGATCTCTCTGTTTTGTACTAGAGCGGACCTCGCCGTTAACAAAACACAAGAAAACATATCCTTAGAATATCTTGAACCTTGACCTATTTTCTGCACATCATACACAAGAATACCACGTTAAGCATAAAGAATAGAAGAAGACGAAGAAAACTACACAAGAATACCACGTGAAACATAAAGAAGCGAAGAAGACAAGGAAAATAGTAACCAAAAACATACGAGCATATAAGAATAAAATAATCATAATTAAGCTCAAAAATATCATAAAAATAGAAAACCATATTATATATGACAAAATGAAGATTTGTGAAGTACAAGACAAGGATAAACATCCAATATAAAGCACATCACAATCTCATAACGAAACTAAACAAGAACGAAACTAAAACCAAACTAAAAAATCTACCTACCCCCCTTTTTTGTCACGAATGACAAAGGTAACAAACAAAACATAATAAACACAATCCTAGAGAAACTAATCACTATCCTCGCCACTACTCCTAACACTACCGTCACCAGAGTCAGAACCTTCCTCGTCACTATGAGCAGCAGTAGATGGAGGAATGATAGGATCACCAGCTGGAGAAAGTATCCCTAGGTGATGCTCAATACTCTACAGGCGACGATGAATATCCACATGAACATGGTTCAGCGAATCCTGATGGTCAACCAACCCCTCCACATACTCAAACAATTGTCAAAGCTGCGCAGAGATAGTGTCCATAGTAGCATAACGAGACTTTCAAGCAGATGAAGGACCAGTACCCTTAGGATCAGGGGTCAAAGTAGCATTACTCTGAGAAAGTGGTTGGGCATTAATAGCCCCGGGAACTGGTGGAAGTCGAGAATCAGTAGGCAACACAGATACACTATCCTGAAGACACATCCTAGTAATCATCACTCCAAAAGGAAGTGCAGAAGAGGCATTAGAGGCAACCATAGTTTTCTTGATGCATTCCCCCATCATCTTAGGAAAATCATTAGATTTACCACCTTTCATGGCAAAAAGAAGTTGTGCTATGACCATGGGGAAGAATGTTCCAATGAACAATCAAGTTAAGCAACCTGTACTCCTCTTTCAAATGACCTTGAAAAAATTTGGTCTTTTAATCCAAGGGATGAACATAAAGTTCATTAACCAAAAATCATCAGCAGGACCCTTGCTAGATGCAGAGGGGTATGTAGGTCGAGAATGTCGAGAAATAACTAAGTACTAACCTATCCTACTAGGGGTAACCATAACAGACGATCCTATTATTAGAGATATGCCCTAAAACCAATCCTGAAGGGCATATCAATTTCATATTATATTAAATAAAAGGTTCTTATGTGTTCAAACATATATGATAAAGTCCTTGAATAAATGATAAGAGAAATATACATCTCAAGTTGTTGAGATTAGGGGTGAGCATCGGCCGGTTTGGCCGGTTTAGTGGGCATAATTCAAGCCAAACCGTGAAACACGGTTTAGTACATTTGGAAACCGTTACCGACCATAACAATTGTAAAACCAGTGGTGCAATGCACGGTTTGGGCGGTCTGGTTTAGGCGGTCTGGGCCGGTTCAGTGGGCCAGGCCCAATATAACATTTAACACATTTTTGGGCCTAAAATAATGGACATTTAAGAGATTTGTTTTGGGCTTGGCCCTAATTTCATTCACATTCAGCACTGGGCCGAATTTTATGGACATTCTCTCATTTTTGTGCCTCAATTTGTATGGACATTTTCACATATTTGGGCCTGTACATTGGAGAATTGGACGGGAGGCATGAGCAACCTGGGAAACAAATAACATGGGCAACCTGGGAAAAAAAAAATTCATAACAGGAGGCATGAGCAATTTTCATAACTTTCAAGACCTCCTTAATATTTATTTTTTGTCATAAACTCATAACAGGAGGCATGAGCAACTGGGGAAAAAAAAAATTATATAAGCATGGGCAACCTGGAAAAAAAAAATACATGGGTAACCTGCCAAGTCCCAACCTATATCAACCAAGCATGAAATAATAGCACACTAGCATCCAACCTAGGAAACAATATCAAACAAGCAATTCACAATGAAAAAAAAATACACAACAACAGATATTTCAAGAGGTCCACTTAGCTGTCCAGAATTCAACAATAACCAACAAAAAAAAAAAAAATAATAATACACAACATCAAGAAGTCATCAAGTCTACAACAATCACCAATTTAAGTTCAAAGTTCAAACATATAAAATTTTAAAAGGATAAGAACTAGTTTAAGCCTCTTTATTTTCTGTAATAATAATAAAATGACAGTAAAGGTCACAAATGACAGTAATTTTTATATACTAATTTACATACAAATTCATCATACTAATTTTTATATAGTAATTTACAAAATCTGATATGAGATAAGAGATGACAATAAAGGATATATAATAAATTTTAAGCCTAGTTTAAGATATGAGAAAAATATATGAGATAAGAACTAGTTTAAGCCTCTTTATTTTCTGTAATAATAATAAAATGACAGTAAAGGTCACAAATGACAGCAATTCTTGTAATACATAGTAGGAACTGTAAAGAGTTCTAACTTCTAACAATGAAACGTGAAAGTATGAAACATCAATCATCAATCACCAAACCTAATTTAATTTACATCCAATTCAGCTGAAATTATAAGTTTAAAACACAGTTCAGTGGCTTACTTGATGGGTTTCTCAGCAGTCAGCACCCAAAACATGAAAACAAAGAAAGAAAGAGGAAGAGGAGTGACGAAGGCCGGCGAACAGATCAGCCAGAGTCGAGAGAGGGAGTGACGGTGAGAGACTGAGATCGCAGCCAGAGGCGAACAGATCAGACGTGGGTTTCGCTTCACACCTTCGCTGCCATGGCCATCTGAACGAGAAAAAGAGAGAGAGAGAGCGTGGGTCTGGTTTGAGCACTCGCCGGACGCTCTTGATGCCGAGGGAGTGACGGTGAGAGATTGAGATCGCAGCCAGAGGCGAACAGATCAGACGTGGGTTTCGCTTCACACCTTCGCTGCCATGGCCATCTGAACGAGAAAAAGAGAGAGAGAGAGGGGGGGTCTGGTTCGAGTACTCGCCGGACGCTCTTGATGCCGAGGAGTGACGGTGAGAGACTGAGATCGCAGACGACTGGGGAGTCTGAGGAGGTGAGGAAGTGAGGAGGCTGAGAATCTGAGATCGTGAGGAATAGAAATTAGGGTAGGGTTTGACTCTTGAGACTTGTAAAAGCATAAAAGGGAAAATATGTATTTTTTTTAATGCCCCTATCGGTCGGTTCGGTGAACCGTGGTTTCACTAAAACACTACCGTAAACCGCACCGTCAAAATGTATTGTTTTTTTGACTGACCGTTACCGACCATGACATATATATAAACCAACCAAATCTCATATAACGGTCTGGTTTGGTTCGGTTTATCGGTTTAGTTCGGTTTATGCTCACCCCTAGTTGAGATAGGGAGACTGATATTTCTCATACACATTTATTATAAAGAGTTCATACTCATAGGATTATTAAAGTGGACATTTATAAACCACTAAGAGTAGCACATATTTAAACTAACTCCAGTGGGAGGATAGGTAGTCTTTCATATCTGTGTAGTGACACTATAGTTAATCTGTGGGTGCATATTAGAGAATATGTACACTGAACATGATCTACAAGAATATTCTTATGAAGATTATGTCAAAGGAATATTCTTTTGTTACGTCCATTTATTTGGTAGTCCTTAGACCTGAGACACCATAGGTGTTTTGTGCATAGGTTGTTAGGGTTTAATAGTATCTCGTACAGCCTTAACCATCAGGAGGTAATCAGTACTCATTGGCTCTAATAAGTTATGCATGAAGATAGATAAGTGTGCAATAAGGAATCATCACTCTCACTTTGATGAGAGAGAATGTTAGGGTTAGTTCACAAAGATAATTCTCAGTTTGAATCTTTGGCCAGAGTGATAGGTGAACTGTAAAAGTGTTTTATTGGGTTCATTTTATTGAGATTATACTTTGTAGAACATATAACAAGAAGTTAAGATAAAGGTTTTGACTTATAACCATGCCTGATTATCTTAACAATGACATTAGGAGATGAAGGATTTAAATGAATAAATACATGGAAACACATCAGAAGATAGAGTTTAAAATTTTCCATGGTGTATTCATCCAAGAATCTACTCAAACGATAAAACGAATCAAACTTTAAATAAAACAATAAATAAAGCTTACTTGTAATGTTCCTTTGCAAAGCTATCTTCAAAATCCTTGAGCTCCAAAGTGTATGGTAGCCTCCAATGGTATCCACACAAGCACAAGATCACCCAAACCCTCGCACCTTCACAACCCTTGAGAAGTAGCAAGCATGGAGAGAGAGAGAGAAATGGTGGCGGCTAGAGAGGGAGTGCACTATGCATGCACACGACCCTAGGGTTTTTGCCTCTTTTCTCTTTTATGATGATAGGTTGCTTTGTACTGGCTTAACCTATCATTATATATTTATAGTAAATATTCTTTGTAATTATTATTTGGTCCCTCTCTTATTAACTCTTAATAGCAAGGGCCTAAACAATAATAAATAAGAATATTCCTCTCCCCAAAATTCAATTGACTCACTTATGCCCTTATGTGTGTGACCCATTGGGTTCATCCCAACTTAGTAGTGGCTCGGGGACATCTCATGTCTCCCAAAAATAGAATCTTTCTATTTATGGTTTGATTGGAACAAATCCAATTTCGCCCTCAATGATAACACTTATCATTAGGCCTACACTAGTCATGAGTCACATCTAGCAACATATCATGACGTACCTTAGGTGTGAGTGAATATACGAATATAAATGAACCCTTCGTGATATAGATAATCCTTCACCAAACAATATCATAATTAAGTTAGTTGGGTATGGATTCATGTCAAACCCTAACTTAATCCAGTGTTACCTATTCACCAAAATATAATCTCAATTAGGTTAACCCTTGAAAACACTTTTCTTGGTTACCTACTGCTTTGGCCAAAGACTTCATTGGGATTGTATATTTGTAAATTAACTTTGATATTCTCCCTTTTATATCAAGGGTAGTGATTCCCTATTGCACACTCACTTATCTTCATATATAACTCACTAGAGCCAATGAGTACCGATTACATTCTAATAGTTAAGAACGTACGAGATACTATCAAACTCTAGTAACCTATGTATAAGATAACTAGTGGTGTCTCAGGTCTAAGGATTACAATTATGACTATACACATGAGTAGCTTTTGACATACGGATAAAACTCCATTAGCTATATTCATATTGGTCACGTTCAGTGTACTTGTTCTCAACAAGCACCCACAGGTTTACTATAGTGTCACTACACAAATGGTATGAGACTCACCATCCTCCCATTGGAGCTAGTATAACATGTGCTAATCTTAACGGTTTATAATAACCCAAATATATAAACCTATGATCAGGAACTAGTCTAGGATAGATGTACTTAAAAGTTGTAAGTCTCTTTATCTCAACACTTGAGATACAACTCTCTATCATGCTATCCAAGGACTTTATCATGAACAGTAATTAAACTCAAGTTTACATGATAAATAAGCCATTTCATAAATGAATAAAGTTTTATACATGATTATAATGAAATATAAGTTCCCTAGTTACAACTTAATGATTGGTTTTAGGGCATACTTCTAACAAGATTAAGTAACGTGAAGGGTTCATTTAGTTCTGCTATTAACCCACACCTAGTGTACATTATGATATGTTGCTAGATGTCACTCATGACTAGTGAAGGCCCAATGGTAAGTGTTATCATTGAGGGTAAAATTGGAATTGTTCCATTTGAACCATAAATAGAAAGTTTCTATTTTTAGGAGACATCGAGATGTCCCTGTCCATTACTAGGTTGGAGTGCACCCAAAGTGTCACACACATTAAGGGCATAAGTGAATCTTTTGAAATAGTGAGAGGAGAATATTCCTATTTATTAATTGATTTGGTCCTTATTATTAGTAGTTAATAAGTGAGGGGTCAAATCATAAATACAATGAATATTTTCTATAAAAGGAGTAGCTCGGTCAAGCTAGCACTAAGCAACCTACTCATCACCTTGTGGAGGCTAAGAAAGAGTGGAGAAACTCTAGGGCCAAATTCCCCAAGCTCTCTCTCTCATAGCTGAATTCCCCACTCTTTCTCTAAGCTTGCATCTTTTCAAGGGTTGAATAGTTGCAAGGATTCTTGAGGTCTTGTGCTCGTGTGGATACCTTGGAGGCTTCATCCACTTTGAAGCTTGCATGAAAGTTACATCGAAAGGCATTCAAGTAAGTATTGTTGGCCCAAAAATATACTCTAGAGGGGGGGTGAATAGAGTATAGGCAAATAAAAAAGTTTTTCAAAAATGGGAAAATGTATTTTTAAAATCTTAAACTTAAGAAAGCTAGAATGCAATTTAAGATTTCAACTAAGCAAATAATGAAGCAAGTAAATAAACTAAATACAAGAGATTGAGTTAGAGAGATTCAAACACGACGATTTACGTGGTTCGTTTTCCGCTTACATCCATGCCTCAAGAACTTTGTCGAGAGGTTTAATCCACTATCAAAGCTCCTGCAAGGTGGAGAAACCTTTTTTCAAGGTGGAAGACAACTCACCCACAAGAGTTTCTCAAAACCCTTACAATCTCACAATAAATACAAGATGATAGGAGAACAATACAATAAATGCTTCTCAAAGCTAATTTGTAATAAATACAATATGAACTAATGGTCATTTAAATGCTCAACAACAATAGCTCAGATTTTTCTCAAAGAGAAGTAATGGATGAAGAGAGTTTGAGAGTAAAAGCTTCAATAAATGATGTGAATAGTGTATGTAAATCATAAATGAGAGCCAAGCAACTATAAATAGAGAGCTAAGGCCAAATTGGCCGTTTGAAGTCCATAGACTCAGATTAGAGAGGATGGGAGTAGGTTGGCTTCATTTAATGCTTGATTTGCCATAGAGAGAAAAATCTGTTTTGAAGTTGCAGAGTCCTTAGTCGACTAGGACAAGGTGATTAGTCGACTAACAAGTTATTTTTCAAATGGTTTTGCTTTCCCGGGCTCGGTTAGTCGACTGGACACAAGGGTTAGTAGACTAGCTAAGCTAAAACCGTTTAAAGCATTTTTTGGGTTTGTTAGGCGACTAGGCACACAGGAGTTAGTCGACTAGCAACTTAAAATCTCATTTGGAAAAATTCTCCTGGATCGATTAGTCGACTAGAAAGGAGCCTTTAGTCGACTAGCAACTTTGCAATAAAATAGAGCTTCTGGACTTGCCATTAGTCTACTGGGAAAACATGATTAGTCGACTAGGAAACCATTAGTCGACTAAACTAGGGTGATTAGTCGTCTAACTTAAGATTTCTCAAAACACTGCCTCTGGACTTCACTTAGTCGACTAGGACTAAAGGGGTTAGTCGACTAGGGAAGTTACAATGTCAATATTTCGAAATACTTAAGTCCAAATCAACTTATAACACTTGGGCAAGTTAACTAGATGTTTCCAAAACATTTTTGGGCAAATTGTTTAAGCATTTTTAAGTATGAATGCTAATGCAATATGAGATAAAAAGTTTTCTCTTTGAGCTATTCAATATTGAGCATGAGAGAAACCTTACAATAAGTTCCTAATCTTCAAAGAGAGCAACTTGACTTCAAAAGGTCTTCATAGGCTTTGAGTTGATCTTTAAGGATTGAATTTCATGAGCTTGATTGGCTTTGATCTTCATAAGCTTGATTTGAAATAGGGTGCGCATTGAATTGCTTTAACTATATTGAGAGAGCTCCAACAAGATATATAACTTTGAATCTATGGAGACACAACACTTATCCATATGTTAGATAAAAGGTATGGTTTAGTTATCATCAAAATAAGGTCAAAGACTTTAGGGCTAACAATCTCCCCCTTTTTGATGATGACAAACCATAACTTTGAATTATAAATAGAGAGCAAAGCTCCCCCTCAATTTAGCACAACAAACATGGTTAAATCAACATATTTAATAAGCAATAAGACACATGGAAGCGATACATAAGTAATACACAAGCTCATTCAAAGTATTCAAATATTTCTTCCCATTTGTCATCTCAAAAAGGCAATAACTGAGAAGAGAAAAAGAGGAATACAACATACAAAAAGCACAATCACAATTCCATTGGTCTAATCATACCAAGTTCACGCCGAATTATGCAAAAACGATCCTCTTGGAGAGGTTTTGTGAAGATGTTCGCCAATTGGTTGTCCGTACTAACAAATTCTAGTTTAACATATCCCTTTTGCACATGATCATGAATAAAATGGTGCCTAATTTCAATGTGTTTTGTGCGTGAGTGCAAACAGAGATTCTTAGAAATATTAATAGTACTAGTGTTATCACAACGAATAGGTATGTGAGTGAATTGGATCCTATAGTCTTCAAGTTGTTGTTTCATGTACAAGACTTGAGCACAACAACTTCCGGCGGCACTGTATTCCTCTTCAGTGGTGGAAAGAGCTACCGAAGTTTGTTTTTTGCTAAACTAAGAGACAAACGAGTTGCTAATAAAATGACAAGTCCCACTAGTGCTCTTTCGGTCGGTTTTACAACCGACAAAATCCGCATCCGAAAAACTAGCAAGTTGACAAGAAGCATGTTTAGGATACAACAAACCCAAATCATGAGTCCCACCAAGATATTTAAAAATACGTTTAACGGCAAGCAAATGGGATTCCATGGGGTTAGCTTGAAATCTAGCACATAAGCATATACTAAACATGATATCCGGTCTACTTGCAGTTAAATAAAGAAGACTACCAATCATACCTCGATATAGTTTTTGGTCTACTTTTTTACCATTTTCATCAAGGTCAAGCTTAGTTGTAGGGCTCATTGGTGTAGGACTAGACTTTACACCTTCCATGCCAAATTTATTTAACATGTCCTTCACATACTTAGCTTGGTTGATCAAAATGACTTCTTCGGTTTGCTTGATTTGAAGTCCAAGGAAGAAAGTCAATTCTCCTATCATACTCATTTCGAGCTCATTTTGCATAAATTTAGCAAACTCCTCACAAAAAAGATTATTAGCAGCACCGAAAATAATATCATCAACATAAATTTGAACAATTAACATATCATTATCTTTAAGCTTTATAAAAAGTGTAGTGTCAATTTTGCCTCTAATGAAACCATTAGTTAGCAAAAATCCATTGAACCTTTCATACCATGCTCTTGGTGCTTGTTTTAAGCCATAAAGTGCTTTAGAAAGTTTGTATACATGGTTGGAAAAAGTGTTATCTTCAAAACCGAGAGGTTGTTTAACAAAGACTTCCTCCGTAATGTAACCATTTAAAAATGCATTTTTCACATCCATTTGATACAATTTAAAATTCTTAAAACTAGCAAAAGCAAGTAGCATGCGAATAGCTTCAAGTCTAGCAACTGGTGCATATGTTTCATCATAATCAATGCCTTCTTGTTGGTTATAGCCTTGTGCAACAAGTCTTGCCTTATTCTTAATTACATTACCATCTTCATCATTTTGTTACGAAAAATCCATTTTGTGCCTATGATGGTATGGTCATTAGGTTTAGTTACAAGTTCCCAAACTTTGTTTCTTTCAAATTGATTAAGTTCTTCTTGCATGGTCATAATCCAACTATCATCATTTTCAGCTTCATTAAAATTTTTAGGCTCAATTTGAGAAACAAATGCAATATGGTTACAACCATCTCTAAGACTAGAACGGGTACTTACCTTGCATAAAGGATCACCAATTATTTGATCAATTGGATGATTCTTCACAAATCTCCAAGCTCTTGGCAAATCTTGAGGTTCATTTGAGGGTTCACCTTCTTCAATTGGATGGTCCTCCTTTGATTCCTCATGAGGTGCATTATTTGATGAATGATCAATAAAGTTAAGCTTGTCAAGCTCTTCATTAGCATTAGATAACAATTCGCTATTTTCATCATCTTCAACAATATTCTTAGAAGCAAATGGATTAGATTCACCAAATACAACATGAATAAATTCTTGCACGGCTAAAGTGCGTCTATTATGACCACGATATGCTTTACTATTAGTTGAATAACCAATAAATATACCCACATCGGATTTAGATTCAAATTTAGCAAGATAATCTTTATCATTCAAAATAAAACATTTGGATCCAAAAACTTTGAAGTAACCAATACTTGGTTTTCGACCCTTCCATAGCTCATATGGAGTTTTGGCTAGGATAGGTCTAATAACCACTCTATTTTCCACATAGCAAGCGGTGTTAACTGCTTCCGCCCAAAAGGCTCTAGGAAGCTTATGTTCATTAAGCATGGTTCTACCCATTTCTTATAATGAATGATTCTTCCTTTCAACCACTCCATTTCATTGTGGAGTTCTTGGGGCTGAAAAATTATGTGAGTATCCTTATGCATCACAAAAATTTTCGATGTCTTGGTTCTTAAACTCTCTACTTCTATCACTTCTCACACTAATGATAGAATGACCTGTTAGAAGTATGCCCTAAAACCAATCCTAAAGGGTATATTAAGTTTCATATTATCAATATTTGGAAGGTATAACTTATCTAATATGTTCTAACATATATGATAAGGTCCATGAATAAATGATAAGAGAAATATGCATCTCAAGGTGTTGAGATAGAGAGACTGATATTTCTCATATACATCTATTCTAAAATAGTTCCTACTCAAAGGTTTATTAAAGTGGATATTTAATTAACCGTATGAAGAGTAGCACAGATTTAAACCAACTCATATGGAGGATAGGTAGTCTTTCCTATCAGTGTAGTGACACTTAGGTTAATCTGTGGGTGCATATTAGAGAATATGTACACTGAACATGATCTGCAAAGAGTATTCCTATGGTAGTTATGTCAAAGGAATATTCTAGTGTTATGTCCATTTATTTGGTAGTCCTTAGACCTGAGACACCATAGTTGTCTTATGCATAGGTTGCTAGAGTTTGATAGTATCTCGTACAGCCTTATCCATAAGGTTGTAATCGGTGCTCATTGGCTTTAGTGAGTTATGCATGAAGATGGATGAGTGTGCAATAAGGGATCATCACTCTCAGTTATATGAGAGAGAATGTCAGGATAAGTTCACAAAGATAATTCTCAAAGGGAACCTCTGGCCAGAGTGATAGGTAAACAGTGAAAAGAGTTTCACTGCGATTATCTTATTGAGATTATATTTTGTGGGACAGATATCAAGTTGTTAAGATAGGGTTTGACTAAAACCATACCTATTATCTTAACTGTGACATTAGGGGATGAAGGATTAAATAACATGAAGGGTTCACATAGTTCTGCTATTCACCTAAACCTAGGGTATGCCATGATATGTTGCTAGATGTCACTCATGACCAGTGAAAGCCTATTGATAAAGAGTGTTATCAATGAGGGCAAAACTGGAATCGTTCCAATTGAACCTTAAAATAGAAAGTTTCTATTTTGGGAGACATAGAGATGTCCCTGTCACTGCTAGGTTAGGGTGAACCCAAAGGGTCACACACAATAGAGAGTAAGTGAGTTCCTTAAGCTTGTGGGAGGGGAATCCTATCATGGAGTTTGTTTGATTTTAATTATTAAAAGTTAATTGATTAAAAGTCAAAACTAACCGAGAATAGGATTACTCTATTCAAGGATGTTTGGTCATGCTAGCACTAGTAACCAAACACCCCCCAAAGAGGAGAAAGTCTATAAATATGAGTGTTTTACACACTCTAGGTTCAAGCTAACCCTAGGGCCGAAATCTCTCTCCTCTCCCTCTCCATTCTAGCTTGCCACAAAGGGTTGTGGAAGACTGGAAAGCTTGAGGAGTCTTGCTCTCGTGTGGATACGCTTTGGAGGTTTCATACTTTTGAAACTCGAAGGAAAGCTACACCGAAGAACACAATCAAGTAAGATTTATATGCTTTGATTATTTGTGTTTATTTATATACATGATCCGATGCTTGAATCATTCTTGGAGGTTTTGTGAACATGGATTTATTTTATAAACAGAAAAAGTTTTTGTTTTACTTATTCCGCTGCGAATCCATGTCTGTGGTTTTTCACAGAACCTTTCAGTGGTATCAGAGCCATATCAAGCATGGTCATGTATATGATGATGGCATTCAATGGCTATAATAAATTAAAATCGATTTTGTGTGGTTTAAAAACCCCACTATGGGATTCGGCCATGGAGGATTTGCCTCCTTAGTTATTGTTTTGTTTGTCTTTAATAATGGCAACTAGGGTTTTAGGAAACCCTAGAAGGTCACGGCTTGTAGGGGCTGCACTAGATGATTTCGATCATGAGGGGGCTGCACAAGAAGGTTCGGCCATATGGGGTTTTACCCACTTGGTGATTTGATTTTAGGGTTTTGATGAAAAACCCTCAAAAAGTTTTTGGGTTCACTCATTCTCTCTCTCTCTCAAATTCGGACCACCTAGGGTTTGTTGCCTTTGTGTAATATATCTTAGGGTTTGATCTACATAGTATTATGATGCTTGGTTGATAATCAAACCCACATAAGGTATGTTCTCTCTCTCTTTCCCTTCTCTTCTCAATTTCGGCAATATGGGTTTATGAACCCTAACTTGAATCTTTTTGATTTTTATTTTTGATTTGGGTTATAGTAACCTTATAATCATTGATTGTAATTGAATCTTGAAGTTTTAAAAACCCTAAACATGATTGGATCATGTTCTTGATTTTTGAAAAACATGAACTTAGGTTTGTTTTTTGAAAAACTGGTTTTAATGGGTTTTTAGGGTTCACGGCCTTGGGGTTAATACCCTTGTATGGTACGGCCATGAGGGTTTATAACCCTCTAGGTTGTGGCTTGATGGGTTTTAGAAACCCTAACAATGTTTCATGATCTTGAATGAATTATAAATGTGTTTATTTTTTATTCTTGACGCATGAATATATTGATTTAAAATGTGTTTAAATTATTATGTTAATGGAGTTTGTTAAAAGGTTTAACAATGGCCTTTTAGGGTTCCTCAAGAACCCTAATTAATATGATGATGGTGGCTGTAATATGGTTTAGGTAACCCTAAATCATAATAGGGAAATTCCTATTTTGAAAATAGAAACTCTATTAGTCAAACAAGGAAATCCCAAAGTTTCCTATTTGAATTTTTCAAGTTTAAGGAAAGTTTCTTAAATAGTTTTGATTCTTTCTTGATTTGAATGATTCAATATTTAGGAAAAGATGGCAACTTGATTTAGTGGTTTTGGAAACCCTAAACTAGGATTAGGTTAGGTTAATCCCTAACCCTAACCCTAACCCTAACCCTAATTCACTCTTTCTCTCTCCTCATTCACGGCCACATGGGTTTGGAACCCTAATGGCCTTGTTTTGTTTTTGGTTTTATTATCCTAATGTTCTTCATATGTTTAATAAATGGTTATGAAGTTTTCAAAATGATTTAATTGTTTTTGAAAATGAAAAATGAAGAATATAGAAGGTTTGATAAAACATGTTTTATAAAAACACTTTTTGTGTTCTTGAGAGATTAAATAATTCATGTGATGAATCAATGGTTTTAATTTGTTAAAATCATTTAGGGATGTTGCCTAATAATGTATAAATATGTTAAAAACGTTTTGGCATGATTTTACATTAATGAAATAATTTTTAAAATGGTTTTGAAATTATTTCTGGGTTGCTGTTTTTTCAGGACAGCAACTACATAGCTTTTGTAAATTCTAGTAAAAATGGTTTCTGGGATTTTTGAAGCTTGCCACCTATCGACTTCATTAATATTAGGTCTTAAAAAAGTCTAGGAAGAGTTCCCATGATTTTTAATGACCTATGATAGCCACACTAGAATTTTTGTGATTAAGAGTCAAATCTGCAAAATCTGACTCTCTATCGCAAAAGGCCTCTAATTGATACCAAACGTTGGGATCAAGTTACGAGACCCCTGCCATTGGAAAGAAGACTGAAAAACCTAGTGAAATGAAGTGTTTCCATGACTTAGTTCACTTTAGGTTAAGCCCAACAAAGTCATTTGTGAGGAATTTCCAGAATCTGTCATGGTTTGGAGTTCGAGTCACAAATCACTTTAAAGTGATACCAAACGTTGGAATTACTTAATGAGACCTATGCCATTTGAAAGAGGACTGAAAATCCTTGTGAAATAGAGTATTCTCACATTTTAAAAGGTTGTTTTAATATAGGAAAGATTGGTCCCAAAACAGTAGCTGAATTCTGAAATTTCTGTTGTGAAATAGAAATTGTTTCTTTCTTTGAATTTTGTTTTGAGTTATTATTTATTCCACCTATGTAGGTTAATGGTGATTAATCTACTGAGCTTTTTAAAGTGTTAATAGCATGGTAGGAATTGTGAGAATAATTTCTCAAATTAAATTCTTTATATTTGAAACCCTATTAGTGTCTTTTAGGAGTTTTAATTATATTGAAGATAGAAACTTGTTTTTATCATATGGGATATGATGATATTCTTTTAATGCGATTAAAAGGATTTGATTATTATTATAGGATAATAATAATAATGAGATTATTATTGTTATAGGATAATAATAAAGACATGACTTTAATTAATTATATGCCAATTTGCCATCATTGCCTTTGCTTTTGTAGCTTTCTTTTATTATGCATTGTGAATGTATAACTGTTAAAGGATGATTATGGACTTAAGACCAATTAAAATGAGTTGTGATTGGCCGCATGTGATGTGATAGGTTTATTTGAATGGGTTGTATTTAAATGTGTTTAAATCAGGTGATGTAATTATTTGGGGCTTGCATGCCTCTTTCCCTCTCTCTACATCTGTAATCCCCTTCTCCTTAATCCCTTTCTTTTTATTATATTGTAATTCAAAGAAGATTATGGTGGACTCAAGGAACCTGGTGGAGTCATGTACGAGAGGAAAGCAAGGACTTTGGAAGGACTTGGCTTGAACATCAAGGATCTTAGAAGAAGATTTTTGTTTATATGTAATAGTTACATAGTTATTAATTACGATCACCCAACCCTCCTTATAAACAAAAGGGTTCATCTTTTATGGCTCAAAGTTTGAACCCAACCTTAAAAGTCCATAATCTATCCTAGGCCCATTTATATATGTGATGTATGCTAGTTAGGGCCTTGACCTAATTTATTATATGTTCAAAATGAATCAACCCTAGTCTCTAAAGGACAGTGGGAGGATAATTGAGAACTAATAATAAAAGTGGGTCTAAACCTGTTTAATTTATATATGTTGATATATAATTTTGATGCATGCGATGTATAGATAATTTATGAAAATGAGACCTTTTTAACAAAACCCCTATTTTCATCAAATCAAGTTGTAAGGAAGAAGCTTTGGGCTTTATCCTAGCCTCCTACCATTACAAGAAAGGTGAGTCTTTATGGTGGATGTGTTTGGCTGCAGATATGTGGGAACACATTCATTGTGAAGGTTCAAACCGGCTTGTTACATATAGGATATCATGAGGTGCGATAATGGGGCTTACCAAGAAACTAACATGTGAGGGATGCCACATTCAATTGACCATACTCATGTGAATGGTAGGTGTAACTTGACTAAAATGTACTATCCAAGAAACTATTATGTGAGGATACTACGATTTTAGAGGCTAAAGGATGATTGAAATTTGCTTAGGTGAAGCATTAGGATAAAGAGTTATCCACTCATTAAGGGTTAGTATCCAAGAAACTAATATGTGAGGTTACTAATTCTTAATGGGACCCCAATCCCTGCTATGGAAATTCATCTTTTGAAATTCCCAAGTCTCATCTTAGGGTGTATGAGATTTGAACAAAATAGTGGGAGGAAACATAGAAATTAAAGACCAAAAATTTTATGTTTTATTAATATGAAACTTATATTATTTTCTGTTGTAGATGACACCTCTAAACCCTCACTATCGTATTCTTGATGACAACCGTTTGACTGGTGTGAATTCTCTAGAATGGTTAAATAATTTCAAGATTATCTTAACCGCCGCAGATAAAATCAAACATGTCATAAATACCCCGTGCCCCAATGATTTGTCAAAAAGGGCTATTAAGGAGGAGATGGAGGATGATGTGCACTTTGATAGTACACGATCGATCCTATCATTTCTTAAAGATATGTATAGCTCACAAGATGGGATTGCAAGAAGCAATACTATAGGTGAACTTTACTCCTGTAAAATGGTTGAAGGGTCATCCGTTCATGAGCATTGTCTCAAGATGATACAGAATATCGACTCCTTAAACAATCTAGGTGTTACTATAACATCTGAGATGGGTATTGACATACTGCTTCATTCCCTACCTGCCAGTTACAAACCATTCATCAATGATTTTCACATCTCTGATGTGAATTCAAATTTGTCTTTGACTGATTTGATGAACAAGTTAGTAACTGCTGAGGATTCTTTTAAAAGAGGATCAGAAGGGAAAATTGTGGCTATAGATGGAGTTTCAACTTCTAATACCAAACCTAAGGGCAAGGGAAAGAAGAAGAAATCCAATGATAAGCCAAAAGGAAGCATGAAAAGGAGATTTAAAGGAAATGGTTTCCACTGTGGCAAGATTCGTCTCTGGAGAAGGAATGGCAAGAAGTACAGTGCCTCTTTGAAGAATGGTTCTTCTAGTGGTACGTCTTGTTATTTATTCATTTACTAATTACGAATTAGTATTCTGCTTATGGTATACGATACCTAATTGTGTTTTATTGTACAATGCGATTGTATGTAGGAGACAAAGGGAAGCAGAAGGTCGAGTGAACATCGAGCTTGCACTGTTTGGAAAGGATCAAAGTGTTGATGCCTTTGACATTGAAGCTTGATACTTGATTTATTTATTTAAGATTTTAAGAACTCTTTTATTATTGCCAGTTGTAATAATTACTTCTTTTGAAGTTTTATTTAAGTTTTGAATAATAGTTGTTTTGAAACAGTTTATCTTTAATATTGGATATTTTGGATATTATCTGGCAATTGTCTTGAAGTTCTTAATTCTTTATAAATGATATGAATAAATGCATGTTATAGTATGTATGGAGATTAAAGGGATGATACATGAGATGTATAAACCCTAACTTTTAGTTTGACTATACTTCATATATAATAGATATTTGAAACGTTCAAATGATTAATATGAAGTAAAACTGAAAGGTAAATATTAAGAATATTTGCATGAATCTCATACCACTATAATACCTTAAAAATGTCAAACGATAGAGTTTAAAGATTATTTGTTAATATGGGATATTTCAAATAAACTTTAAAAGGCGAGTTTTCTTAAATAAAGAGTTATTAGAAAACATGATTTCCACATTAGTTGAAAAACTATACCTTTATAAAACATAAAGGAAATTTTATGTAATTAAAGGGTTTAATACATAAATTACCTTGTTTTTAAAAGGACTAGTGGGAGCAGAAAAGTCATCAAATAATTTTCTTTATAATCACATACTTTAAATACTAAAGTAGTATTAAGAATTCCATAATCGTTATAGGAATTCAAATCTCTTCAAAGATGTTTTTTTTGAAAAGATTATTATATGAGCAGAATATTTGAGAAATATCAAACTCATATAATTATAAAGTATGTACTCACATTAATATCACAAAATGCTACAAAGATAATTCACAAAGATGGATGAGTGTGCAATAAGGGATCATCACTCTCAGTTATATGA
>JAESVK010000163.1:387284-417585 GCA_017140935.1 Hamamelis virginiana
ACACTTTTAATGGCCTAAAAATCATTCTTAATCCATGGTTAATAATGCATAAACACCCTCTTCTGCAAACTAAACTTTGAAAATCTCGCCCACTTTCTTTTCTATACACTGGCACGTGCATAGCACGTGCACCTTACCCCTAGTTCCTTTCAAAAAGTAGGAAATGCCAAAATGAAACACTTATGCATTGGAGTACATATGTGCCAAAATTTGATATTGATGCCATTTGAGGTGCCAAATTTTGGCATTAGCATTGGCACATCAAATGGCATGAATGCATTGGAGATGTTCTAATAAAGCCATTATACAACGCTTTCAAAAGCTAGGGCCCCATAGGACAATTGTAAATGTATTGAATTAAAATATTGTTTATCAAATATCAATGGATTATAATTTTTTGTAAGTTTTTCTACCTCAAAATAACATGAAAAAAAAAAAAAGAGGTTCTCGATTTTTTAATTTGGGATAAACTATTAACAGTTAATTAAAGTTGCTCCAACCTGAATTTTTGATTTCATTCCTGCTTGTAGCAATACTTTGTAGCAATACATGACATTTTTTAGAGAAATAAAAGTACATAACCTTCTTTGTAGCCACGTATAACACTTTCTGGGGAAATAAAAGCACATAATCTCTTATTCGTTGTCCCCAGTTTCTTGCTAGATTAACAATGTCTTCTACTTTCCAAATATCATTTTAACCTTTCTAAAAGTCTCCAATTTTTATAAGGAAAATGCTAATGTTCCTGTGCCCTCATCCCGGTCTTTACTTCCCATCTGATGTGGTGTTTGCCACATCATAAAACTCTTTGTTTTTATCTCATATTTATTATTGATAAAGATGGGATAAAGATGAGATAAATATGGCATACCAGATATGCATTTCTCTCTTCTATTTCTCTCTCTTCCTCTTTCTCTCCATTCGCCATTAACAGACTGAATTCAAGAGCTGCTCCATCTCTGTATTTCTTTCTCATCTTACTCTCTCTTCTCGTTTCTAAGCATTCACCATTAACGAACTAAATTCGAAGCAAGAGCAGCACCGTTAATGGTGCAACGTAGTGATTCAAATCCAATATGCTTTAATGGTGTGCCACAGATCATTATTTTCCAACATATCCAAATCCAGCACAAATCCGCTGATCAGGAGAGAGGAAGAAAAAGAAGAAACCTCATATCGTGATTTTGCAGGGGTGATTTTGCAAAATTGATCGGTGAGTTGCACATCATCATCATCATCATCTTCTTCTTTAATGTGCTAATAAAAACATAGTAAAAACTCTTCTTTACGTTGCTACTAAAAAAACTTGTGCTAATAAAAAGACAATAAAAACTCTTCTTTACTATGCTAATAAAAACACTGTAAAAACTAAATTTTTTTTTTTATTGTGCTACTTCTTCTTTACTGTGCTAATAAAAACACAATAAAACTAAACATTTTTTTACTGTGCTAATAAAAAAACACAGTGGTATTCTTTTTTACAGTGCTAATAATAAAAAAAAAAAACACAGTGAAAACTAAACTTTTTTTTACTATGCTAATAAATAAAAAAAACACAGTGAAAACTATTTTGAAAAAAAAAAGGAAAAATAAATAAATAACTAAAAATTGGAAATGCAAGTAGTAAAAATTGTATTTTTACTGAGTTTGGGTGTTTTTACTGAGCTTGGGTTTTGGGTTTTTCACTAGTTTGGGTATTTTTATTGAGTTTTGGTGTTTTCAATGTGATGGAGTATTTTTACTGTACTGATGTGTCACTTAAATATGTGGATGGGAGTATAAACGGTTGCCACTTCCTATTATTTTTGGCAATTTAATTTCTACAATTCACTATATTTAATACAAAGAACTCTCATCTGTCTTCATGAAAACAAGAGTGGATGTTTGAAACTTCCTGTCCCGAGGAAGTACTTTCTTCGACCCTTTGGAGTTTTATATATTTTGAACGTAATGTAACTGTTCTTTTGAAGTAATAGAGTGGTCATGAAGATGTTCGAAAAACATCCAAGAAAAAAGTCACGGCATGAATGCCATGGCAATGGATTTGGTGAGTTAACCTTTATTAGTTCTATTAATTGATCAATAATTTGGTCTGTCAAGCCATGATTTGAAAAGCCTAGACAATGCTCATAGGTCTTATTAATAGCTGGTATTAAATAACTTGCAGTTGCAGGTCGATTGGAAGAGGTGGGCTCAATGGGTAAATGGTTTAAGGAAACAAATTTTGGGGATAGTTTAGGCTTTGTTTTGTGTCTCCTTTCCTTTTCCTTTAGTTTTGGGTTTGTTTTGTGTTGTGATGGGAGTTTGAGTTACAAGAGGATATATTGTGGGTGGTTGATGGTGGAGTGGAGGTCTAGAGATTTAATTTCACCTCTTTGTCTTCGAAGCTTGGTTTTGGTTTTTTTGGATTATGAGTAAGGTTGTCGACGATGAGCCCTTGGTTTGTGATGTGTTTGGTTGGTTTGAAGGCCATGAGTTTCATGGTCTTATGTGAGCTTCGGGAACTTTGGTCCCACATTATTTGGGAGTTTGATGTTTTGGGTGTTGATCCAAGAAGGATCTTAGTGGTGAAGTTATTTTTACACTCAGCTTGTTGAGTTGTGGGTTTATGGATTTTGGGTGTTTTGACCCCATTCCCTGAACCAAGGTTAATTTTGTTAGCCTCGTTAAATCAGTGCTCAATGACATGAATAAACTAGTGCAGATGGGGATGATTGTCAGAGTAGTATAGCAGTTTACATGGGTGGCTATAAATTAGCCCATTCTGATAATACTATGCAGAGAGGACTTGGATTTTACTGAATAGAAGACTAGAAATAACTGTTTCTCATTATCTTAATACAATCAATAAAATCATTTTTGACACTATCCAAGTACAAGCTAGAGAGTGGTGCATTGTCATCCGATACAAAATTAAACAAGTTGCGGTATCATTGAAAATAAATTATTAATAGGGACAGCAGGTGGAGAAGAAGAAACAGAAACTTAAAAAAAAAAAAAAATTGTGTTTTGTATCTTTACTATTGAATTCATTTATCAGAATTGAAAACAATTTTATCTCTCACTGTTACAACACCCCCAAAAACTAAAATCAGCAATAGAAATGAGAAAATGAAGGTAAGGTAGATGGAGAGTGTTGTTAGTAGAGGAAGTCCATCCCAAAGTCAGTAGTAGTGAGGAGATGAGCAGGGCAGTCATAGTGAAAATGAGCTGCTTTTGTTGTTGGTTGTACGAGTGAAGCAGAGCAGCCTGGGCATACAAACAGTGGTGGCACGGCATCAGCATCCTCAATGCCGCTGCAAAGAGTGTGGTACCACACCTCACAAATGTCACATTCCACCATCCTCTCCCCATCATCATCTCTAGCCCCACATTCACATCTCACCGTCCAATTCTCAACTCCACCTTCAAACTTCAATTCACTCTCCAAATCCATCCCAATCCCTCTCACCCAAATATCTGAACCCGACTCCACTGCACCAAATAGGACCTCCTCATCCTCCATTCTTTCCATGTCCTGAATCTCACTTACCACAAACTCTTCCATTATACAGTAAGTATCCCTCATTGCATTCTCCACTGCTTCCTTCAGCTCACCAACTGTAGCATACGGTGGAACCACTACAAGCTCACCCACCATCAACTCATTTTTCAGCTCTATCGAACTTGGCATCAAACGGATAATAAAACGCAGATATTGATCATCTTCATCCTTAAATGGCCACTCCTTCACAAAGTGCTTGCAGTCTAAAATTGCCCGAGTTGCCAACTCCACCAATTCTGATTCCGGGTATTCCAATAGTACATTTCTATACAAGTAGACCACATCATTGTAAACATCAGCCCCAGGTACAAGAGCAGGTACTGGAAGTGGCTCATGAACTGCTTCTGCTCCTGCTTCTGCTTCTGCTTCTAGTTCATTAACCAGAACACGATTATTACCAAGCTCATGAATGGTGTATTCTAAAACACGAGTTGATGGGTTCACAGCACGACGGACAATGTGACTTCCAACAATTACATTGTTCATTGATTTCAGCACATAGTCTAGCAAACCCGTATCACCAATGTGCATCCGAGCTGCATCTCTCACGTCCTGCCGACTCATCCCCTCGTGGCTAAACTTGCTTTCTTTCTTTTCTTTCAATGCATTTACTATTACTTGTGCTGCGTATTCTAATCTTCTTGCAGGCCATCTGCTATCCATATTAGCAACTACGGTAGTGAATTTTTTATATTTCACAGGTTTTCCTTTCACAATATGCTTGTTTTGCTGGACTGCTCTGTTTGAAGGTCTCCAAGTGGCAGAAGAGGAAGAAGTAGCAGCATCAGCCACAATCGATTTCTTTTGCACAGGAGATCGGGATTTGAGAGTCAACATGATTCTGAGAAGATCTCTGATTGTGATCAACTGAGTTTCGCTCAAATCTCTGTAATAATGAATGACTTGCTTGATTTCCATGCATCGGTTTGTGTTGCCAAAATCTTGGATGATCTTATCAAGC
This sequence comes from Hamamelis virginiana, assembly GCA_017140935.1. NCBI lineage: Eukaryota > Viridiplantae > Streptophyta > Magnoliopsida > Saxifragales > Hamamelidaceae > Hamamelis > Hamamelis virginiana. The sequence goes on from JAESVK010000163.1 coordinate 391,790, forward strand.
TCAATTGAACTAAGAACGTCAATTGCTCTGTCGTAATTGTTCTCAGTAACTCCGAAGCTTCCATGGCAGAATCTGTACCCCCATCTACCAAACCACGGATGCCCATAAGCAACCCCATGAAGCAACCGAAGATCCATTGATCGCTTTTTCGACACATCCTCAACTGTAATTTTCCTGTCAAAGAAATTAAGAAAACCCCAGAAACTCAGAATCATTATTGTTCACAAATTTTCAAAAAACTAAAATTAATTTAGGGATTTGCATTACCGGGGCCGGAGGTTCAAACAAATTCGATCCCAAAGATCCATGATTTCTCTGCCACAAAGATACCTAGACCCTCCTTCAATTCCATTAATACAGAGCAGATGACCAAAACCATTACAATGAATCAAGCCATGCAAGAGATGGGTTTGAAGATCAAAAACACCATCATCGAGAGGCTTATTCCACCCATCATCAACTGGAATTATGAGATGATACTTTCTTTTCGACACAAAATGATTACACCAACCTACATAAAAAAATAAAAAAATAAATAAAAAAGCCCAATTTCCGAAAAATATCAAAACCCCAAATCAAAATCTCAAAAACCCAATTGAAAAGGGTTGGGATTGAAGCCTCACCTGTGCAACGGCATTGATCACAGCAGGGACGGAGCGAATGTTTGACACTCTCTTCAATGGTGTAGAGAGGAACAACAAAGTTTCTATTTTGGTGTACAAGCAAAGTGCACCATATGGGCATGCCATGGACAGTGTAGTCTTCGAGCTCAGCGCATTCTTGAAGAAAGACGCGGATATTGTCCCGAAATGGACCTAAGGGGTTGATGGGACAACCTGGGTCGCCAAACGTCTGGAATCCATAGAGCTTTGGCCTTCTCTTTCTCTTCCTGCACGCTTCCAGGATTGGGATCGACATTGTTCCTTCTTCTCCAAGATTTCACTTCTTGAAATCTTCTCATACAGAGAAAGCTAGAGAGAGAAGAAGAAGATTGAACGTTTGTTACAGCTTTTGGCTCATCAATCCTTACATAGCTACATTTACCCGCTCGAATTTGAACATCAGACTACCTACTTTACGTAAGTACCCCTACTAGCTGAGATTATTACAATTTTACCTAGGAGTCCTCAAGAACCTCAAGGTTGTTTTAGATTCTGGGCATCATCGTCATTTCCGTATCTATATATATATATATACTGTGGTGTATGGTTGCAATCCGATGGTTGATGTGAGGCCCATTTGAGTGGAAGAATTTATATTTGCCGTTAAATTGGTTAACAGTTAAAAGAGTTAGTTGGAGAAGTGGCAAGTAGAAGCCGATAATTATTTGCAGACGTGGATGAATTGAACAGTTGACACGAGGGAAGAATGTTTGGCACCTGGCAGTTGGGAATTCTGTTTGAGTAGAGTGTTTTAGAAAGTGAGTTCTATCTGTCAGATGTCAAAATTGGCCTTTGGTGTCACAAATATTTACGTTAATTCTGAGAGAAAATGGCATTGATTCGATGTAGATATCAACTGTGAAAGCAAGTTTAATTAACTACTCTTTCTCTTGCAAATATGAAAGTTTTGAATAAGCGTGGAACATAATAGCTAATCCAAAGTTCTTCACTTCGAATGAAAAAACTAAGATTTTTACATTGTTCTACATCGAATGACAGAAATCATGCATGAAATCAAAGAGTCCTGATCTAGTAAGCATATGCTAACTTTCTCAAAAGTCAACATGAAGTTCATAGGAAATTGTGGGATGCATATTTTGAAAAACCGACCGTTGAATTATATACCATTGTTATGGATGTCACCTCTCGCAAAAATTACAATGATCCGATGTAGGCATATAAAAATATTGACTGTGAAAAATTCTGACCGTTGAAAAATATCATAGATTTTCTTAGTGACATATATGAGAAACTGACCGTTGGATTACTAAGATTTTTGGCATGCCTGACATACATATGGATAGTATCTAATCCAACTATCAGTTTTTCAAAATATGCATCCCACAATCACTTATGAGCTTTATACTGACTTCGATCCGCGAAAGTTAGCATGTGCTAATAGGATCATTTCATAGAAACCAAAAATTGGAATAATATATATATACACACACCGACATATATACCCCTATCATGCATGTCATTCAAGGCAGAAATCACAGTGATCCAATGGTTGGTTTCTGAAAAAAAAAAAAAAATGACTGTAAAAAAATAATATTATTTTAAAGAACAAAAAAGTCACAATTTTTCAAAGTTACATTTTTCAAAAACCAATTGTTGGATCACTGTGATTTTTGGTAGGCATGACATACATGATAGGAGAATCTAATCCAACTGTTAGTTTTCCAAATTTTCTCCGCAAGTTACAAGAGAGCACTTAATGCAAGATATATATATATATATATATAAGATCGAGCTGCTAATATAAAGTGCACCTGATGCAAGATGCATCAGGTGGCCTCTTCTAGAGCTACTTGTTGAGCAATTTTCGAAAACTAATCATTGGATTTGATGCTCCTTTCATTTATATCATGCTTTCAAAATATCACAGTAATCCAACGATTGGTTTATGAAAAAGTAACTTTGAAAAACTGTGGCTTTTTTGTTCTTTAAAATGTCACCATTTTTTCACAGTTGATTTTTTACGAAACCAACCGTTGGATCACTGTGATTTTTTGCAAGCATGATATACATGAAAGGAACATCAAATCCAATGGTCAGCTTTTGAAAATATGCTCAACAAATGGCTCTAGAAGAGGCCACATGATGCATTTTGCATCAGGTGCACCTTTTATATATATATATATATATATATATGAAAGGAATGATATAAATGAAAGGAACATAAAAGAAACATCAAATCCAACGGTCAGTTTTTGAAAATATACTCAACAAGTGGCTCTAGTAGAGGCCACATGATGCATCTTGCATTAAGTGCATCTTATATTAAAAGCTCTGTGTATATATATATATACACGAACATGCTAATATAAGATGTTGCATCAGGTGACTTTCGTAAGGCCAGTTGCAGAACATATTTTGAAAAACCGACTGTTGGATTAGATTCCCCTCTTATGAATGTCATATCTGTAAAAGATCATAATAATCCAATGGTTGGTTTTTTTTAAAATCAACTACGAAGAAATGGTGATATTTTTAAGAACAAAAAAGTCACAGTTTTTCATTACGACATTTTTCAAAAACAAACTGTTGGATCACCATGATTTTTTGTAGACATGACATTCATCAAATATATTCTACAATTGGCCTTACGGAAGTCACCTGACACAAGTATCCTTATATTAGCATCTCTGTGTGTGTATATATACTTTGTGTCAGGTGCTCCTTATATTAGCATCTTTGTATGTGTGTGTGTATATATAGAAATGATCCAGTAAAGGATACCTAGCTTACTTTATTAAAGTGAGGAAATGTTCTGTAGCCGTAATCTAATGACAACAGAGTATTTCATATCCCTTACTGGATCACTTTTATATATTTATATATATATACATAAATGATCTAATGAGGTATACTTGACTTGGATGAAAGTGAACTAAGAGATGTGATGTATTGGATGAGTTACCACAACTGACTTTTATTTAAGTTGATTTTCATCCAACGCTTCACAGCTCTTAGCTTATTTTCATCTAAGTCATGTATACCTGATAAGATCATTTCTATGTGTGTGTATGTGTGTGTGTGTGTATATATATATATATATGATCTAATGAGGTATACCTGACTTAGATAAAAGTCAACTAAGAGATGTGATGTTTTGGATGAGTTACCACGACTGACTTTTATTTAAGCTGGTTTTCATCCAACGCCTCCCAATTATTTTCATTTAAGTCATGTATACCTGATAAAATCATCTCTCTCTCTCTCTATGTGTGTGTGTGTGTGTGTAAAATAGTGATCCATTGCAGTCCTATATAATCTGTCCGTCTCTGTGTGTGTGTGTGTGTGTGTGTGTGTGTAAAATAGTGATCCATTGCAGTCCTATATAATCTGACCGTCCAATTCTTTTGCTGATATGTAATGGCTGAAAATAAGTCGGACACAAGCCCCAATGCACCTTTAATTTACTGCAAATTCTTAGCCGCCCCCGAACTTCTGTCACTTCTCTCTCTACCATCCTCTCTCTCTCTACTATGCCCAGCCGGCAACTTCTTGGCTGCCCCCTCACTGATCTCTCACTCTCTCCCTGACGGCGAGATCTCTTTTTCACTCTCCCCGACGGCAGAAGCCCACTGCTCCAGCGAACTGGTATGTATCTCTCTCTCATCTGCTACTGCAAACTGCAGAAGAGTGGAAGAGCACAATCTACAAAAAATCAGCATGATGATCAACCTTCAGAGTGCAAGTAGTAGTAGTTTTTGTAGGGAGCGGAAATCCCATGAACAAGTGATAGTGCGTATAGATTATACCCAAAAAAATAAATAAATCTGAATTATCTACAAGAAGAAGATGAATCCATACCTTGAGATCTGTCTGGATTGATCTCAAAAATCACGAACTATAGAATTCTGCTCGATCCCTTCAAGCCTTCTACCGTATTCCCCAATGCCTGAACATAAAGAAAGAGTGGCTCTCTTCCTGCTCTAGTGTTAGGCGGCTGCCTCTAGGGTTTAGAAACTGCTATTTCGTCTTAACCTAGTGGCTGCCCAACATGACATATAATTCTGCTCCCAATGTAAATATTAAAACCTATTTACATTAATTATAATTCATTCCACTAAAGAATTATAATTGCACTCCCTATCTTATTCGAAATTAAATTTCGGGCGCTTTGTTATTAAATACTTATTAATCTCCCCACGTTAAGATTACAGATACCCGTTGATTAAATTAAATTACTAACAATTTTATTTAATCAACAGCTGTTAATCTCCTTGAGACCTTCCACTTAACTTATTTGATATGTCGGATGCAAAATCCACCTGCAGGGTTTGACATAATCAAAACTTATAAGTATCCTCAAGGGGGTATCATCAATCCCTATACCAGGACGTGGATTCCATCAATAATTAATGTTCACCATACAATTAATGCAGTTATCCAACTCATCGAGATTATTGACCTATAAAGATCCCACTCTTTATGAAGCAAAATAACTAACAATAAATGCATGTGTCTATTAAATATTTCGGGATTAAGAGTATAAGTATTCATAATAACCATGAGGTATTAATTATTTTATGTGTCAGTATAAAATAATTACCCCAAAACGGTCCTGTTCAATACACACAAGTGTACTAGCACAAGAAGTCGGAACTAAACCGTTCACCATAGTCAAGACAGACTTATTGAAATCTTGTGCTACAATCTTACCGATGGTGTGTCCAACTCCATCTCAGACTGTGAACAATAAGCTTATATTCTACAATAACTGATGATCTGATCTTCTGTGTGTAAACCGAACTCTACACACCAAATCATTTAGTATGTAGAATAAAAGACACACATGCATGTACATTAAAATATAATATAATGCAAACATAGCTCATACAGATTCTCATTTAAAATGCAATGTCAGAATTCTTTAATAAATAAATACTAAGGTCTATTACATAAAATCATGGCTTTTAGTATATATCCCTAACAGTTTTTAAATTGGAAAAGGTAGAAATATGTGAAGTGGCTTGAGTTCCATGCGTGTCTGGTGATTGGTTTCTAAAGTGAGTGTACATGTCTCGCGCAGTTGCCTTCTATTTTTAAAGATATTTATAACATATCAATTTTGGTTTTTTTTTTTTTTTTTGGTCATTTTGTTTGGAAATGTGGTATGTATTCAGAGAGATACCCTTTTAAGTTGATAAGGCTGTTTTTTTTTTTTTTTTTTTTTTTTTACAATTTTTTTTTGGGGTTCTATTTTTCCCTGATTTAAGGGCGTTGTGAAATTCTATTAAATTATTATCAATGAATACAATGTTAGTGCTTTTAGTGTAATACAATGCATCGTTTTTTATTAGTATGAACGTGGGAAGTTTTTATACCAGAAATACATATGTTTACCCTTCTCTATGTGTGTGTGTGTGTTAAATTATCATGTTCAAACAAAAAACCAAAGAGAACAAAAAGAAAATGAGAAAGGAGAATAATGAAAACCTTCATAAATAGATTTCCAATTGAATTCTGCCCTTTTATTTGTTGACAAAAAATCAAGGTGTAAGTTGCCAGAGCCTCAAAAAAGCAACACGGTAAATGATTATCATCTACTGCATATTACAGAGCAACTGTATTGGAACTCTTTTTTTGCTTCCACAAGTTCTTTTTCTTGCTATGATTCCGATCGTCTCATTCTACACTAATCCTTTTAGTGAGAAGAACAAAATGTGACCCAAATCATTTCCTGCTACAATCCACCCCAATTCATGAACTTCTTCACCTTATCATACAAAACCAAAATGGCAGCAGCACCAGTACTCCTAAACATGTTTGAAACTGCCCCACGATAGTGCTAGGGCCATATACTAAAAGCCATGTTTTTATGTAATAGACCTAAGTATTTATTTATTAATGAATTCTGATATTGCATTTTAAATGAGAATCTGTATGAGCTATGTTTGCATTATATTATCTTCTAATGTTATGCATGTGTATCTTTTTATTCTACATAGTAGATGATCTGGTGTGTAGAGTTCGGCTTACACACAGAAGATCAGATCATCAGTTCTTGTAGAATATAAGTTTATTGTTCACAATCTGAGATGGAGTTGGACACACCATCGGTAAGATTGTAGCACATGATTTCAGTAGGTCTGTTTTGACTACGGGGAATGGTTTAGTTCCAACTTCTTGTGCTAGTACACTTGTGTGTATTGAACGAGACCGTATTGAGGTAATTATTTTATACTGACACATAAAATAATTAATACCTCATGGTTATTATGAATACTTATACTCTTAATCCCGAAATAATTAATGGACACATGCATTTATTGTTAGTTATTTTGATTCATAAAGAGTGAGATCTTTATAGGTCAATAATCTCGTTGAGTTGGATAACTGCATTAATTGTATGGTGAATATTTATTATTGACGGAATCTACGTCTTGGTATAGGGATTGATGATACCCCCTTGAGGATACTTATAAGTTTTGATTATGTCAAACCCTGCAGGTGGATTTTGTATCCGACATATCAAATAAGTTAAGTGGAAGGTCTCAGGGAGATTAATAGATGTTGATTAAATAATATTGTCAGTAATTTAAATCAACGGGTAACGTGGGGAGATTAATAAGTATTTAATAACAAAGAGCTCGAAATTTAATTTCGAATAAGCTAGGGAGTGCAGTTATAATTCTTTAGTGGAATAAATTATAATTAAGGTAAATAGGTTTTAATATTTACATTGGGAGCCCGAAACTTATTTGCCTTTAGGTCCCTACCGTAGCCTATATATATGCCATGTTGGGCAGCCACTAGGTTAAGACGAAATATTTTATCTAAACCCTAGAGGCAGCCGTCCAACAAGGAGAGCACAAAGAGAGCCTCTCTCTTCACGTTTTGGCATAGGAGGAATACAGTAGAAGGCTTGAAGAGCTCGAGCAATCTTCTGCAGTTCATCATTTATTGAGATCAATCCAGACAGATCTCAAAGGTACGGATTCTTCTATATATGTTAAAGGATTCAGATTTTTTTTTTATGGCATGATCTATAAGCACTATCACGAGTTCATGGGATTTTCGCTCCAAGCAGATAGAATGAAGCCACCCCCTCTATCCTATAAATCTGCCTCCAGCAGTCAGGGTGCTGTGATACATCGGCTGTTCTGAACCAGACTGCATCATCATCCGGCTCCAAAGTTGCCAGTTGAGGATGGTAGAGAGGGAGAAGGGATGGTAGAAAGAGAGAGAGAGATGAGACATAAGTGAGGGGGCGGTCGCCGTTGGGGAGAGAGTGGGAGATTAGTGAGGAAGCGGTCAGGAAGTTGCCGGCTGGGTATGGTAGAGAGAGAGAGTGTGTGTAAGACCCCAAAAATTTATATGTCATATATATATATATATATATATATATATATATATATATATATATACACACACACACACTAGGTAGGGGCCACGTGCTACGCACGTGCCTGGTGCATTCAGTGGGTTACTTTTTTTTTTTTTGTTTTTTGGATAATTAAAAATTTATTGAAAGAAAGAGCCAAAGCCAAACAAAACAACAAACCACAGGACACGAAAGCCTAGAAAAAAATCGGCAGCACCTCCCCATAACAGGGGACCAAAAACCAGCCTCACCTAAAAGACAGGAAAAAACCAAACAAACAACCTGAAAACAATCACAAAACTGCTAAAACAAGCAGCCAACCCCTAATCTACCTATCCCTACAATGATAAAAAATACTACTAGGAAAACTCCATCTGTCAGCCATACATCTATTAACAGGATTATCAATAATACCCTGCCAACTAGAGACTTTAAGCCTTACATCATTACAAATCAAGTGAAAAATATTATCAGGAGGAATGTAATAATTATAAAAAATCCTTCTATTCCGCTGTCTCCAAAGGTGATATATTATAGAAGCCCAGGCCATCTTTTTGATGAAAGAGGAAAACGATGAACTTGTACAGGAGCTGACCCAAAGAAACTCATTTTCCCAAGATCTGGGAATACGTCTGTGACCACACAACAATAGAACTTGTTTCCATATATTAGCAGTGAACGAACACCCAAAAAAAAGATGATTCCGATCTTCAACTGGGTCTCTACAAAATACACAGGATATGGATTGGATAAAACCCCATTTGAGCAATCTGTCCTGAGTAGTAAGTCTGTCCTTAACAGTAACCCAAGCAATAGAGGCATGACGGCTGATGGCTTTAGAGAACCATATGGCTTTACACCACGGAACCAAAGGATTGCTGCCTCTCACATGATTCCAAGCAGAAGAAGTAGAGAATACACTAGAGCTCAAAATGGACCATGATATAGTGTCCTCTCTACTGGGACAGAGAGGGGGAAAAGATCGACAACCATTACGAATCTCAATCAAGTCCACAGTGTTTGCAACAGGCCAGGCCCAATCAGAATTAGAAATAACATCAGAAACTTTAGCATCATAAGGAATAGCAGAGTCATAAATCACTGTAGGCCCAAATTTATCAAGAAGAGGGCCCAATGGATGCCAATTATCATGCCATAGAAAAGTGGATGACCCACTATAAATTCTATGAATGATCAAGGGTCTAGCGACATTCCGAAGTTGTAGAATTTTCCTCCAGCTCCAAGAACATGGAGAGGGAATATTGATGGTCCAGAAACATCTACCTCGTAGAAGATAAGATTTGACCCAAGCCACCCACAACGATCCAGATCTAGTAAATAAGATCCATATATGCTTTAAGATGGCAGCTACGTTCCAGTCTTCTACCCTACGAAGCCCAAGCCCTCCTTCTTCTTTAGGATTACAAACAGCTGACCAGCAAACTTTTGTCTTATGAGCATTAAGAGAAGATCCAGACCATAAAAAAGCATTGAAAATATGCTCTATTCTGATGATGATGCTCTTGGGAAGAATAAACATACTACTCCAAAACACCTGTGTACTAAAAAGGACTGATGAGATAAGCTGTAGGCGGCCTGCAAAGGAAAGGGCTCTGCTAGTCCAAGAACGGATTTTACAAGTGAGTTTCTCTAATAGAGGGGTACAATCTGCATGGGACAGTTTAGTTGAAATCAACGGCACATCAAGATATTTTATAGGCAGAGAACCTTGAGTAAATCCAGTGAAAGCAATTAACTCAGCCCGAGTTTGGTCATCCATACCAGAGAAGAATATAGCACTTTTGCCTATATTTACCTGTAACCCAGAAAACGCCTCAAACAAATGCAACTCATTCATCAAGACACGAACACTAGAAAGATTTCCTTTAGCAAATAGGAAAAGATCATCCGCAAAGCACAAATGAGATAGGTTTATTTTGCTGCACTTCGAATGGAATTCAAAAGCTCTACTAGCTGTAGCAAGAGATAAGGATCTTGATAGAGTTTCCATCACTAACACAAAAAGATAAGGAGAAATTGGATCACCACAGCCATTGATAGAGACAGAGAAATATGGTGTAGATATGCAGGCCTCGATGCATTTTAGAAACATAGGAGGGGTACCCAATACTCTGAGGATCGCTAACACACAATCCCAGTTGACCGAGTCATAAGCTTTCTTTAAATCAATCTTAAGAGCACATCTTGGGGGCCAGATGTTCTATGATAATTCACCAAAATCTCCTGAGTGAGTAAGATATTATCTGCAATATGACGGCCCTGAATAAATGCAGATTGATAAGGACTAATAATATCAGGCAAGCAAAGCTTTAATCTGTTGGCTAAGATTTTGGATATACACTTATAGATAGTGTTACAGCAAGATATGGGTCTGAAGTCATTCATCGTGGTAGGATTAGGAATTTTGGGAACCAAAGCAATGATAGTGCAGTTGATCTCCTTAATGATGCATCCAGAGGAGAAAAAAGATGAAACAGCTTTGATGACATCCTCCCCAACAATCGACCAGGCTTTCTTGAAAGATAAGGAAGAGAACCCATCTGGACCTGGAGCCTTATTATCCTTAATAGAGAATATAGCAGACTTTATCTCATCAGCAGAGATATCTTTTCTGAGGATGTTAAGGTGATCAGAAGACCAGCAAAACCCATCAAGTTTCCCAAGATAATCCTGCAAGCCATTAGAGAGTGCAGAAACACCCAGCAGAGATTGAAAATAACTAACAGCTTCTTTGCTAATAGCATCATGATCCTGAAGATGTACTCCTTCAGAGTTCACAATACATTTCAGAGAGTTAAAGGAATTCCTTGCTTTCACAGACTTATGGAAAAAAGCTGTATTACTATCCCCCAATTTAAGACATTAAACTCGAGACTTTTGCTTCAAGAAACTCTCATCGGCAGAGAAAAGATCATGATATACTCTGAGACATCTCTTTTCTTCGGCAACAAAATTTAAGTCTGCAGGATGGTAAAAGAGATTGGATTGAGCAGCATGTAAATCAGCTCTAGCAGCCACAACCTTAGACTGAATATCACCAAACTGATTGAAGTTAAAGGATTTGAGGGCAGATTTCACAGCTTTAAGCTTATGGCAAAGCATATACATAGGATCACCATACACATCCAAGGACCATGCTTTTTCCACAACAGTTAAGAATTCTGGATGATCAGCCCAGAAGTTAAAGAATTTAAACGGCTTAGAACGAGGAATGCTTATTTGATTGTCACCAAAAAGAGAGACAACTGCTGGGCAGTGATCAGATAATCCAGGAGTACAGAATTCAGTAAAAGCATCAGGGAAAGTATCCATAAAAGATTCATTAATAAGAACTCTGTCAAGTTTCCGAGCAGCAAAGTTATTACCATCCCTTCTGTTAGTCCATGTGAAGAGAGGACCAATAAAAGACATATCAACCAGATCAAGGTTATACAAACAATCATGAAATTCAGTCATGGCATTATCAGTCACCATATTTCCTCCATACTTTTCACTAGCAAACCTGGTAACATTAAAATCCCCAGCAATAATCCAAGGCAAATGTCCCACAGTGGAATTAAACCATTTAATCTGATCCCAAAGAGTTCTTCTATCCATCTGACTATTAGAAGCATAGATGACCAATAACTTGAAAGAGAGATTACTAGTCAGCAATAAAATGTTACAATGGATGGCTTGATCAGAGAAATGCAAACCATTTACTGTAATATTTGTAGGATTCCAGCAAATCCATATTCTACCAAGAGCAGAATAACTATAGTTGTGAATACACTTCCAACCAGGAGCAATACCATTAAGAATTCTGTCACAGTTGATAACCTTCACATGGGTTTCCAATATACACAAAAACTCAAGAGAATGGACTCTGATGAATGAACGAATTTCTTTTTGTTTTAGGGGATCATTCAAACCCCTAATATTCCAACAAGAGAATTTAACCATTTCCCTGGGAATGAGATGGGGAACCATCCTTCTTACCCACTTCCTCACAAAGTTTTGACCCTTTATATAATTGTTTTCTGAGCTTTTTCTGTTTACTTTTAGAGTTAACTTCATCCACTTTCTTGACATTCTTAAAAGAAGTAATAATTGGGGACGTGTCTGAGAAATCAGTCACAATCATCGAGGCATCACAAACTTGCAATTCATCATTCACATCATCAAGACAATTAGAGTCCTTTTAGCCAGACATTCAAAAGTATTGGACTCTTCATTACTAGTGCTTCTGCCTAACCCAGCCTTTAAAGAAACATTAGGAACCTTGGGAACATCATTCAAGGCTACAATAGTATCCTCAACAGAATCATATGAGGGAAACACAGGAATAGAAAAAGGGGGTACAGATGAAACAACTTCTGTACCAGAAGTATCCGCACGTTCAGCATGCAGATCATTTTGCATAATTCCAGAATCAACAGTATTAATACACTGAACCGGCCCATTCTGTACGATATTAACGGTTTGATCTATATTTGGGGAAATCTTAGGAACCCAAACACGTTTAACAGGACAGTGAGATAAATTATGACCAAATACCTTACATTGTGAACATTTATAAGGTTTCCAAGGATATTCCACCTTAATACGAGTAAAACTTTCATCACCCAAATCAAGCAAGAAAGAATCAGGATATTCACAGCTCAAGTCAATCTCAACACATACCCTTGCAAACGATAATCTAGATAGGCTTTCAGTCATAGAATCAAGACGTAAAGGCTTACCAATAGCACTTGCAATGTAGCTGAGGCCCATGTCAGTCCAGTATTCCAAAGGTATGTTGAACAGCTTGATCCAAATTGGAACTGATTTCAGTTGAATGTCAAGCATCTCCATACGAGGCTGCCAAATGTGGAGAATTAAAGGTTTACCACCAATATGCCATGGCCCTGATTCAAGAACCCAGTCTCGGGCTTCAATGCTGGCAAAGCGGAAAATGTAGAGGCCACTGTCTGTAGTAAAGATGTCAGGCATCTCCTTCTTTCCCCAAAGTCTGTCCACTGTAGAACGAACAACAGGGAATGGGATTCTTCTATCAATAAATTGCCCAACCAGACAATCTTTCCATTTATCAACTCCATCCGACACAACATTAGATGGTGGACTAACAACAACATCCCCATGTAAATGAGATGGTTCAAAGAAATGCAGAGGGGAAAATTTTTTATTTGCTGAGGTTGGTGAGGAAAATAAAGATTTCCATTCAAATATAGGCTTCTTATTAATCCCTGACCTCTCGCCAACTGCCAGTGGTTGGAAGTGGACATTAGACCCCATTGCAGTAGGTTAACCCACAGAAGAGGACTTTGGATTGGGTTTTACAGCAACATTAAAAGAAATGGGGGTTCGAGAAGAGCCAACTACACGAGAGAACCCACCATCCATATTTCGCTCTTCACCTCCCACTGGATGAACATGACCAACCCCACTACCATGACCCATAACAGCTCCAGGCCCCATCGAGCCATGTGGATTTCCACTACCAGTTTCCATAGAAGCCATAGCCTCACGAGAACAACTATGCGCATTTGGTATTTGCAGATCTGACACATATGCCTTTAAACCTCCTACAGTGGGGTCTAGAACCCTATACGCAGCACATGGTGGGATCTCCATAGCACGAGCTCCAGATTGCAACCCCGCATCCATACAAGACCCAATAACAGAGCCACTCCCAATACCCACGCTGGCAACTGCAGATTCCGGCAACCCTTCACCCACGTCAGAGTAGCCACTCCCACCAGCCAAGCCGTCGCCGGAGATCCCAATCCCACCAACAGACCCACGCAAAATAGAACCACAAGGGTTCTTACCAAAACCATGTCCAGTACCCCGAGAAGGAGTAGGATGTTGATCTACAACTCGATTTGGTGGCGCCATACCATCACCGGAGCTACCAGACCCACCAGTCTCGCCATACCCGCCAGGAACTCCATACCCACCTATTATTGCCTCGCGCGACAGAGAGCCAGTAGAGGTTTTCGTAGAAACCTCCTCTCCAGTATTAGACACATGAGAACCCCGATTCACATTATTACCAAGTGTTAACTGTTGACTAAAATCACCATGATATCCACGTGTTGCTGATTTTTCTATGAGGTCAGCCATTAAAGCTAAAGAGAAAACAGTAAAGAGAGTATTAGGGCACAAAAATCAAGGAAGACAAGTCAACCAAACCCTAGAGCTTCTCTCTCTAGAAAACCCATTTTTTTTTTGCAATGTTCCCTTTGTGGACTTAATGAGGTCGTAACTGGAACTTTCAATTCATACAGATTCAATGGATTCAGATCAATTTTGAGATGCAAGCATAGACTTTTGGGTATGAACTTGAAAGAAATTGTATGCCTTTATATGGACCTTTTGAGGTTGAAGTTAATTGGCATGAAATTTCATCACAGTTAATCGCGTTTTATGTGCAGTGTTGTGGCCATTTGAAGTCATGAGCTTAATACTTCAGTGGGTTACTTATTGTGGTTGTATTAGGTTGTTTGTAATTTTTTTTGTCTCACTTCAATTATACTCGTTGGTTTGGACTGGGAGAGGAAGGTAGCTTGAGAACTTGCATCTGTGTTTGGCTGATTGATTTGGATTAGTAGATGAAGTTAGCTTGAGAAAGGTCCTGTATTTGTTGTTAGTTGTTTTGTTTTATTCTTATCTGAGAATAGGGTTTGTGTTTTTGTTTGGAAAATGGGTTTTTCTCACTTTGTTATCTGTCTATGCATCGGTCAAAGGTACTTTTTTTTTTAGGATCGATTGAAGTTTCCTCAGTTTGTTTCGATTAAAGGTAAAAATTTCAAATGGTTATTTCTTTGGTTGTATGGAATGGAAAAGATAGATTAGGGTTTCTAATAATCTGTATTTGTTTTGGTTGTAGATTGTTTTTGTTTAGATGGGGTTTATTTTTGACATTCCGTTGGAGATTTTGGGAGATGTTATTCTGCCAAAGCTGGTCGAAGGGAGCTATGGATTCAAATGCTTTGGATGTTTGCGAGCAATGTCTGTTATCTATCTTTTTCGTTTGATGTTTATTTTTAAGGGTATTATCGATGGAACTATAGTATTTGTTTATAGGGATATATACATCAAACAATATCTCTGTAGAAGAATTTGGGTAGAATTGAATTTAATTTGAGATTATAATCGGAGAGTAAAGTTAAGAATTTAATTGAAAAGTAGACTTCCTGTTTATTTTTAATTAGTTATTTTATAAATACTGATAGTAAAAAAGAATCGAATGTTTTTTAGCGAACTTGTAACATGTAGTTGCTATTGTTTTGATTCTTATAAATAAATAAATGGAAAGAATTTAACATAGTACTATTAAAGTGTTACGGAACTACTTAGATTCCAAAAAGTTATTTATACTAATATAGGCGAGAAAGTTTAGTTGATCCTTTATATATATACTTTATGCAATGCTTATATATTTATAATTTAATGGTGTACATTTCATTTTTAGCAGGTTGTAAGAGGAAGGTGATTTTTTTTTTTTTTTTTTTGGAAAAGGAAAAAGTAATTTCATTAAATGTAAATGAGTTTGCTAGAGTTAGTTGTGGTTAGGTTTAAGGAAATGATGAGCAAATTTAATATTTTGGTCTTTTTCTTTATTGTCTTAGATTTGAGTCCAACTGATTCTAATATGTTTATTTGTCTCTAATATGGTGATTAGGTGAATTGTTTTGTTTTTGGTTAATACTTTAATTCTTCCCATTTTTTTCTTTAGAGGTGGGGGCTAATTTTTTTTTATTTTTTTTTTTTTGGTACCAGTAGATGCATTTATTTTGCTGCAATGGAGATATCAAATAATGTGTTTGCATCGATCAATCTCGTTGGTGCTCCATGCCAAGGATCTAGATCTTCAAGAGGATATCGAAGGTTCCATGAAAGATGTGTTTCTTCAGGGAATTGTGATGCAAAATATCTTCTTCGAATTGTAATTTGTTTTTATATTTATGCTAATCAATGGTATTGGTTTACGTTTGTTTGTTTGAGTTGAGGTAATATATTGATGAATTGATTTTGGTTGTGCAGAGTCTGTATTTTTTATTGGGTGAAGAAGAAGGCGGAATTGTAATGTTGAAAGATGCCCATGCTGGAAGTTTAATTGGTTGTGGAAAGTTTAAAAAACATATTAAATATGTAGTTTGGTTGATATCGTTCGGTATTGATCGGGTTAGGGTGGCTGATAAGTTATTTGTTGAAGTAATGTTACTGTTTTGGTTGGATTTAAAGGGTGGATGTGAAGAGTTATTGGAACTGCTAAAATTGCATCATATTAAGAACCATATGTTTATACCTGTTTTATGTGCATGCAACTGTGCATTTACCTGTGATCGGGAATGTAACAATGATGGAGATCGAAATCGATGGATTGATAATTTCTGTTGTTTAAATTGTCATGCAACCAGAGAGTATGGTTGTTTTGGAAGAATGTTACATGAAGCTTGGGCTAATTATTTGAGGAGACATCCCAGAGAGTTCATAGGGAAAGCTGGGGAAAAGTTTTATTGGAAAAGTTTACCTTAGGGGTAATCTGAATATTTGTAATTTTTTTTTACTCCTTGTGTAAAATACTTATGTCTAAATTATGAGATATGTGAAGATTTTATATTAACTTTGTATAGTTTTGGTATTTGATGTTCCATACTGGTGGGTTTGATTTGTGTAGTGGTGTGTATTGTATTTGAGAGGTTTTTTATTTATAATTTTTCCCATGATTATATAGTTTATAAAATATAGTGTTTTTTATGTTATTAACAGATCGAAATAAAGATAGTTAATGTAACCTATATTAATTTTATTAAGTTAATTCTTCTGTTATAAGTTTTTCTTATGTGTTTTTAGGTAAATTGTTTATCTAGGTACCGTGTGGATTTGTGGGAGGAAAGCCTCTTGAGTAAAATTTTAAAAAGTATAATTGAGAAAAATAAAATTGAGTAGAATGTTTGATTTTGAGTAAAATTGAGTAAAATAAAAGGTATAAAATTGAGTAAAATAAAAGGTATATATTTATATATGTTTGTATGGTGTAATGGTTCTATTAACTGTAAGGTGAAATAGTTTAATTAATTTCGTTTAAGCATGGGTTTCGTAGGAGTGGTTGAATTTGAGTATGTGTTTAGGTTATTTATTTATTATGAGCATGTATGTTTAGAATAGTTATTTGTATGATGTTATATGAGTATTTATAGTTAGGATATTTTTATGTTGATTTTATGTGATTTTATGTGATTAGGGTTAATGTGTATGATTAGTGTAGCTTAGTTATGATTTTATTTTAGAATGCATGTTTAGGGTTGTTTAGCTTAGTTATTATTTTATGTGAATATGCATGTTAGGATTAGTCTTCTTGATATTTTATGTTTAGCAAGCATGTTAGGATATTTTCCATCATGATTTTATGTGATTAGATGTGTTTAGGATTAGTTTTGCTATGATTTTATGTTAGTAATCATGTTTAGGATGAGTTTTTTTCATTATTTTATGTGTAAGCATGTTTAGAATAAATGTTGATATGTTCATATTGTTATTTGAATCTCTTAATGTTTGATCGATGATATTAATGATGATATGAATGTGTTAATATATTGTTCTTGATATGTGATGAGTCCTGAGTCAATTTTTTATGCTTTTTATGATTATTTGAACACTTGATATCGATTGAATGGATTGAATATATGAATTGTGTACGAGGGAGCGTGCGAAGGTAAGATCCTCCTCTTGTGTTTAAATGAATTAAAAAAACATTTTTTTTTGTTGATTTTAATGTTGTTTTATGTAATAATCTAGTCAAGCATGTTAGTTTAAATTTGAATATTATATTAGTATGCATATTAGGGTGTTTATCATTATTAACCATGAATTAAGAATGATTTTTAGGCCATTAAAAGTGTGTATTCAAATCTGTCCAGATTTGAATATATACTTTAAAATGGTTTAATTATCATTTTTAAGCCATGTTTTGCATGATGTTTGTAGTTTATCTTGTCTATTCATGTAGAAAGCATGCTAGGTCATCTTCACAATTTTTTATTCTTATTTTCATGGTTTTTAGGGTGGTTTAAGGTTAATATTCAAATCTGTCCGGGTTTGTTTATGTCCTTAAATCGCTTCTAAAAATTATTTTAGGGCTAAATCTAACTTAGAAATATGCTTAGGTTCACATAGTATAATTAGTATGCATCTAGGAACATTTTCATGCATGGTTAGAATTGATTTTGTGAATGTTCGATCAATTTATTTAAATTCCAGCATGCATTTGCATTAGTATGTTAGGTTTTTAGATTAACTTTAGGGCTAGTTAGAGACCCTAGGCTTAGGAAGGTCACTTGACCTTCCCTAGGACTGTCCTTTGTTGTAAAAGTCATGCTCAGATTTGAGTATTTTAATCAATTTAAGAGTCAATCTTCGAGAGATTTCCTAAAAAGATTTTTGATGCAATGTTTATGAAATAAACATGATTTTAAGAGATATTTGATTATTAAATGATTTTCAAAAAGATTTGAAATGTTTTAAATATTTTTACTTTGGAATGGAATTCCTCTCAATATGATTTGTTTTCTTGAAATATCTTTGAAAAAGATTTTCAATTGGAATTTAATTCTAAAGATAAGAATTTGTTAGAATATTTGGATTTTAAGAAAGTCTTTTAATTTGAAATGATTTTGAATAAATGATTTTAAACAAACAAAAAACTCTCGAAGTTAGAGTCTTGAATTAGGTTGAATACCTTTGATGATGTGATCAATTACAATAGAAGAGTCCTAGGGTAGTCGAACTACGTGGACTTTGATACTTGCTAGGTGATACTAGTAAGTTACGTAGGCGCTAATAGGGCTCAAGTCCGCCCTAGGATGCCCGTAGGGTATTCTAGGTTCTTAGGGTTTCTTTGTATATATATTTTTATTATTATTAATATAACTAATATGGATTATTGCATTTATATCACTATTTTTTTTGGTTGATTAGATTATTTAGGATTGTTTGCATTAAGGATTTAAATAGCCCAAATAAATTAGAAGTCCTTTAATTAGGGCGAGGTGGGTGCCTACAAGTGAAAGCTTGGAACCTTCCCACGTCGTAACCTAGCCCTCGGATCCAACTCTGGTTTGTAGACTGTCTTTTCATTGAAAATGGAGTTTGTTTTGTTTTGATTTTAAAAGTAAAATATTTTTCATGGTTTCCTTATTCCTTAAAAATAAGGTGGCGACTCCTTTGTTTTGTTGTTTTCTAAACCCCCCCTTAATCACATCGCCCGGTGATGATGTGGACACCTCACAAGCCCGTCAAAAAGGCTGGTCCACAGAACTGGCGACTCCACTGGGGATTTCGAGGGCTAAACTTCATTGATTTAATTGGGCTATTTAATTTCTTGAATTAATTAAAATCAACCACTTGCATTTGTGTGATTGCATATCATTTTAGTTGTATTAGCTACATGTCATTGTGTGATAGGACGATGTTGCCTTGCCAAACGATGGTCTAGTCCTGATCCCTGTCTCCACTCGACACTGGGGCAATCATGACGAAACCATCAACCTATTGTCAAGTACCCTTCGGGGTATATCAATGACCAATCAGTACCGTTTGACCCACGCGGCACGCCATGCATCACATGTGGTTAGGTATATGGATTGGTCTACAATAGGAACCTTTATACCTACCCTTTGCATTAGTCCATGTAGACAGCCTGTAAGACACTCTACCCCACAATGCTTGCACACACCTGTTATGCTGCCGAAATTTTGACACACAATTGTACTGTTATGCTGCCGAAATTCCTTTTGGTATTTAACTGTACCGTTATGCTGTCGAAATTTTCCCTTGACACATACTTACGCCGTTATGCTGCCAAATTTCTTTTAGCACATAATTGCGTCGTTATGCTGCCGAAATTGTCCTAATTTGATGAGAGCCTTGTTTGTGAATGCTAGAACCTTAGGGATATGTACCCTTGGATAAACTTTGATATTTTTAATATAGGCCCTTTATTTTAAGGATTTTGGTCCTTAGAACAAAAGGACTATTTTGAGGATGGAAGAGAATATTCTAAAGGTACATATCCTTTTCTGTGATTAGGTTGTTTTGGCTTGTTTTGACTAAGACCTTCGATTCAAAGGAAAGTGTCCTGATAATGAAGGACTGGTCACTAGTGTTGCTCTTTGAGCCCTGTTTGGTCAGTCATGTTTTATTTCCCTATTGGTGATTTCGATTTATTTCCTAATTTTTAAGGAAATGCCCTTGTGAAATAGGGAAGTGAATCAGAATTATGATAGGACGGTTTTCTCCTTTCCCTTTCTTTCTATTTGGATAGCACCTCTTTGATAGTCTGTCAATAGGTTTTGAGCATCATGGATTCTTCCCTTTTTTCTAAAAAAGCCCATTTCATGGTGTAGAATTCTGGCCTGGCATCGTGATTCTAGAGGGCGACTTTTCAGTATCGAACCCCTAACCACACCTACAATGACTGACGGAGAATTCAGTACCACTGCTACAGTGTTGAATGCTATCATGGACCGAATTGATGCCCTGGCCCGTGAGACTGAACAGATTAAGAAAATGTCCCAAGATAAACAGACCAGTACAGATCAAGATAGGGAGGCCCACTTAGAGAACCTGAAGAGTACCTCTGATCCACCTATCCCAGCCCAAGTTGATGACAGTGTCAAGGCCCAGTTAGGTGTCAAGTCTAAGCCCATCAATCTGGATGGCGAGCCCGATGGATCTAGGTTCCTCTCTGGGGATCCGATTCTGTTGTCAAGTAAGGTTGAAGCCTTAGAGAAAGCCCTGAAGGGGATGCGTCGGTCTGATGACATGGTTGATGTGACATCTTTTTCACTGTTCCCCAAGGCCCGTATGCCGTTAAGTTTTAAGATGCCGGAATTAGAGAAGTTTGATGGGATGGGTTGTCCTAAAACCCATTTGAAGATGTATGTGAGGGCGATGCAACCTCGTGGAGCTGATGATGAGTTGTTGGCTCAGTTGTTTCATGAATCGTTGAAAGGGTCAGCCTCGAAATGGTTTTTATCCTTAGATGAGACTAAGTTGAAGACATGGGAGGATGTTTGCAATGAGTTCACTAATCACTACAAGTACAACACTGAGATTGATGTGACTCGTAGGGATCTTGAGACTACTAAGCAGGAACCGAGGGAGAGTTTCTCAGCCTTCATTTCCAGATGGAGGGCAAAAGCTTCGCAGATGACCCACAGGCCTACAAATGATGAGCAGGTGCAGATGGTACTGAAGAGTCTCTTGCCCATTTACAACAAGTATTTGTTCTCGCATTATTTTCCTAACTTCAAAGCCCTTATTATTGCTGGTACTCAAGTTGAAGATGCTCTGGCTAGTGGGGCTCTCAAGGCCGAAGAACCTTTCGGAAACCGCTAACCATCTCTCAACCGCAAACCCAACCTTGAAGTCAATGCCATCGCTCAACCTATTCAAGCTACCCAACCAAATCGCTCATTCCAAGCTAGAGAGCCGACCCGCCAATTCACCAATCTATACATGTCCCTAGAACGTGTCCTTGAGAAATTGAAGGCACGTGGTCTCCTTACCCCTTTGGAACCCCGACCTCTTCCAGATCATTTGCCTAGAAATTTCAAAGAAAATGAGTATTGTCAGTTCCACCAATCTAAGGGCCATCACACTAACCAATACATGCGCCATCGCCATGAAATCCAAGACCTCATTGACAAGAAAGTCATTGCCCCACCAAATCCACCAAGTCAACCAAATGTCACTAGTAACCCTCTCCCAACCCATGCTGTACCACCACCAGCTCAAATCAACTCCTTGGGCCTCGACGACCCAAAAATTTGTCACCCAATCCGCCCATATGTCCCACTCAAAACTACCCTAACTGAAGCCTTTAACCAAGCTCGGTCCCAAGGCCTCATTACCCCACTCATACCCCGCTCCCATAAACATTTTTGCCAGTACCACAACATCTTCGGGCATGACACGGAGAATTGCAGAGTTTTAGGGAAATTGGTTCAAGATTTACTTGGTGATGGAGAGTTGTATCAGCCTGAAGAACCTATACATGCCTGAAGAGCCTTTACAACCTGAAACTCCTAAGGAAATGCCTAGAAGTGGGAATTCTCAACGTCAGTTGAAGGAGAGATATCTAGCGGGAGACCCGGAGGTCGGATTGTTAGGAGAATCAAGCGGCAAATTTGATTATTATGTGCTCTATTCATCGAAAAAGATTTCTGATGAACCTATCATTCCAACGGGGTGGGATGATTTTCCTGCAGAAGTTGAACCAGTTATTCCTTCTTCACCTGAAGAGTTGAGTCAGGATATCTTGCGGGAACAGTTTGAGAATAGGACCTCTGCAGTTGCTAAGGTCACCGGAGAAGACGAAGAAGTTGTCTACCATGCTACTTACCCTAGATCCCCATGGGTTGATTCCCACAAATGGCCTAGTTCTGCCTATGCATCCACTGTTGCGTGTGATTTGATCGGTATGATTGAATGGGAGGATCTCATGAGCACACCTGAGACGATAGAGAATCTGTGGGCTAGTGATGAGGAAGTAGACCATCTGACTCGAGGCGGACGCCATTTCAAGCCAGCTCATTTGGAAGCCAGTAATCCGTTGGGAGAATTAGAGAAGGGTCAGCGATCAGATGTCATAGAAGAAGAGGAAGAGATACTGAAATAGTTGAAGAGAACACAGGCTAACATTACAATTTGGGGATTGCTCATGGCTTCACAGAAACGCAGACAAACGGTGCTTCGGTTGTTGAATCAAGTGTAGGTCCCTATTGATACGTCTCCTGAGGGTTTGGTAGGTTTGGTAAATCCAGTTCATCATGGACCGTCCATCTCATTTACTGAATCTGATTACCTGAGAGTGGGAGTAATCATCTGCAGGCTTTGTACATCACAGTAGATGTCATGGGAAAGAGAGTTCCCTCAGTTTTAGTTGACAATGGGTCAGCATTGAATGTATGTCCACTCAGTACTACTACTACATTGGGGATTGAACCATCTGAATTTTCGCCATCAGGACAGACTGTCAGAGCTTATGACAACACTCGCAGAGAAGTTGTGGGAATGGTGACTCTTCCAGTTGTTATTGGGCCAGTTAAATTCAAAGTTGATTTTCAGATCCTAGATGTATCAGCCAGCTTTAATTTGCTTTTGGGAAGACCGTGGATTCATTCAACCGGGGCTGTGCCGTCGTCACTTCACCAGAAGATTAAGTTTCCTTATCAGGGGTCAGTGGTCACTTTTGAACGGAGATATGGAAATGAACCGAAATAGTCGAGTGCCAATCTGTGAGATCAACCAGGAGTCATCAGAAGTGTTATTGTCAGGATTTGAGTACGTACAGGCTATTGAAATAGAGCCCGAGCAGGCGGTTCTGTGTCTCGAAGTGCATACTTATGAAGTCGAGGCTATTTATCCAATTGAACCTACAACTCCACCTTTACCAAACTGGGGCTTTGAAGATTGTCCTTTCATCCATGATTGTGAGGAGATCGAGTCACTTCCACCCGATGATAACTTGTAGGTGTCTTCAGTAGAATAGGATTTCCCTACTTTCTTTGTAGTAGTGTAAGATTTCCTTGTTTCCAATAAAAACCTCAACCTCATTTAAGGAGGTATGAGTGTCAGTTTGTTTCATCTTTTGTGTTCTGTTATTCAACTTTCAATTAATAAAAGAAGTATTCATTCTCTTCTCATCTCTCTTGTAGTGTCTCTTTTTTATCATCATTGGATTTGTATGGCATGAACATAGACCCGTGAGAGGATGTTCCTCCTGAGCTCGATGAGCAACATGGAAAGGGGCACGCTCAACCTAACATGGATGAATTAATTTCAATCAATTTAGGGACGGATGAATCACCTAAAATAATTAAAATTGGATCAACGCTGTCGCCGCAAGAGAGAGAATCATTAGTAGAGGTCTTGAAAGAGAACATTGAAGCTTTCGCATGGTCGTACCAAGATATGCCAGGCATTGATCCCAACATTGTGCAGCACTTCATCCCCACTGATCCGAACATGAAGCCGGTCAAGCAGAAGCTGCGGAGAATGAAGCCAGAATGGGCCTTGAAGGTTAAGGATGAGGTGGTCAAGCAGATAAACGCCGGTTTTTTGTAAGTAGTGGAGTACCCAGAATGGTTAGCTAACATCGTTCCAGTGCCTAAGAAGGATGGGAAAGTACGAATGTGTGTTGATTTCAGAGTTCTCAATAAGGCGTGTCCTAAAGATGATTTCCCTCTGCCTCATATAGATGTATTGGTTGACAACACTACTGGCCATGCACTCTTATATTTTATGGATGGTTTTTCGGCTTACAACCAGATCAAAATGGCTTCTCAAGATATGGAAAAGACTGCCTTCATCACACAATGGGGGACATTTTGTTATCGGGTTATGCCCTTCGGCCTTAAGAATGCTGGCACGACATACCAAAGGATGGCTACCACACAGCTGCAAGATTTGATTCACAAGGAGGTGGAAGTGTACGTAAATGATATGATCGTGAAGTCTGTGGATAGGGAAGGACATTTAGCTGCTCTGAAGAAGTTCTTTGAAAGAATCATCAAGTACAAGCTGCGTCTGAACCCTCAGAAATGTGCATTTGGAGTGACTGCTGGAAAGCTGCTTGGTTTTATGATCACACAGAGAGGGATAGAAGTAGATCCGGGAAAAATCAAAGCCATCATGGAGATGCAACCACCAAAGACAGAAAAGGAAATCCGGGGATTTTTGGGAAGAATTTAGTTTATCAGCCGTTTCATAGCTCAATTGACGACTATCTGCGAGCCAATTTTCAAGCTGCTAAAGAAGGATGTACCGACTAAGTGGAATGAAGAATGTCAAGAGGCATTTGATACCCTCAGAAGGTAATTGAGCAACCCACCAATACTGGTTCCCTCGCGACAAGGTGAACTGTTATTACTCTACTTAACTTTCACCGAAACTGTGATGGGAGCTATGTTAGCTCAATATCTTGAAGAATCCTTGAAAGAGAATGCCATCTACTATCTCAGCTAGAAGATGACAGATTATGAAGTGAACTATAGTGCTTTGGAAAAGACATGCATGGCATTGGTATGGGTAACTCAAAAGCTTCGCCATTACATGATGTCTTTCCAAGTACTCTTGATCAGTCGAATGGACCCATTGAAGTATCTGCTTGAGAAGCCTGCTTTGTCCTATAAAACAGCGCGGTGGTTATTGTTATTGTCAGAATTCGACATCCAGTATGTACTGCAGAAATCAGTAAAAGGAAGAGCTATAGCAGAACACCTGGCAGAATGTGCTACTTCACAAGCAGACAATGGCAATTACCAGTTCCCGGATGAAGAAATCCTTGTGATAGAGAAGAAGGTGTGGAAAGTGCATTTTGATGGAGCATTGAATAGGAAAGGATGTGCTATAGGAGTCTGTCTGGAAACGCCAGAAGATGTGATGATACCTGTGGCAGTAAAACTGAAATTTAAGGCAACCAATAACATAGCTGAGTATGAGGCTTGCATTTTAGCCTTGAAATCAGCATTGGCCTTGGGAGTAGAAGAGCTCGAAGTGTATGGGGATTCAGCCCTTATCATATGCCAAACTAGAGGAGAATGGAAGACTAAGGATGAGAAGCTGCTGCCGTATCATGATTATCTAGAGATACTGGTGAAAGAATTCCGTCAAATAAAATTCTTTTACCTGTCTAGGCAAAAGAACTAGTTTGCGGATGCCTTAGCCACTCTAGCATCCATGGCAGAGATCCCAATAGAAGGGGGAATAGCACCAATGATCATTGA
>JAESVK010000163.1:437585-453741 GCA_017140935.1 Hamamelis virginiana
CAAGACCCAAGTAGATGAAAGCCCATACCTGCATGAAAGAAAGATCAGGAAATTGATAAAGATATAGAGAGATTCTATTGAAAGACACTAGATGAAATCAATACCTGCCATATGAAAGCCAGGCTGCCGAAGTCTTGAGCAGCATCTCGTGATTTGTCGCTCATGGAGCGATACATAGTCGCTAATGCAGCTCCGCCCCAGTCGTACAGGTGAACATTATCCATATCATGTAAACTCTCTAAGAAGCCTAGAGGGGCCATGTCTTGTGTACCCGCGAAGAAAGTGCATGAAAGCAGATACAGAATGAATGCTCGGGCAATATCTTCGGGTTCTCCTCCTCCTTCTTCACTTTGAATGCTGAAATGATTATAGAGCCAAGAGCGCCTGACTCCCTTTTTGGTTAAAGGAATATTTTCGACGCCTAGGGTATTTTGTAAGTGTTCTTCATCAATGTGAGCTTCATTGTAGAAAGCAATTGGTTGGCCTCCAATATGAAGTCCTGTTATCATGGTGAAATCGAGTGGGGTCATGGTCATTTCCCCGAACCCGAAATGAAATGTGTTGGTGGTATCCCACCAGAGTTCAGATAGAGCTATCATAGCCATCCTGTCCATGTTATCAAGCCAGAGAGAATCTAGAAAGAACTTGAAGCCTGCCTGCTCTACAATAGCCTTGGCTTGAGGTTGACGTGCCTCCATCAATTCCCACCATTTGATCAGTTTACCCAAGGAGTATCGTGTACGAATTTCGAAATTGGGCTGCATAAGCACATTTGTGTTATAGTCACATCAAAGTCAATGTTATTATTTTTAAGTGAATTTTGATTCAAATGTAATGTAAGTATGGCTTTTGATTTACATATCATGAAATGAAGTAAAATTTATGCTTTGAATGAACCAAAATGATCAATACATTTTCAAAAGGTTTTTACAAAAAGATGTGTGCATATTGGATGATACAATTTATTATCAAAGGCATGGTTGGTGTCACCAAAATCCAAAGTGTTTCAAATTTAAAATTGATGGTGTTTTAATCAAATTAAACATCATAGAAAATATTTGAGATACTTTACTTGACATGAGATGACTTGTAAAGAACAAAATGGATGATGGTGCCATTTAGGCATTTTATCAAACATATGATATGCATATTCTCAAAATGATATTTTCAAATGTAATTGATCATGGCAAATACTTTCTAAAATCCTACAAAAATCATTGAAATATTATTAGGATATGTTTGATTTGAAAAATCAAAGTTTACTTCATTGAGGCATTTCATCAAACACTTGGTGTGCACCATTGACAAGCTTGTGAAGCTATGAAATGGGGCTCCCATGCTTTTCCCAAAAGTTATAATGATATGAAAATCAACAATCACAACATGCAAACAAGCATTTCTACTCAATCAATTGCATATGAATCAAAAGTTATTGATGAGATTTAACTTACATTTTCTTTGGAGTGAATATATGAAAGATGTATTCTAGGCTCCAAGAGTAGAGATGGTGGATGGGAGTCTCCATATGATGGTGCTTTGTATCTAGCATTGACTTCCAAGAATGGATATTTTGAATAGGGTGGAGGAGATTGACTACTAGCCATTTTTTAAAAGAATCAAGTATGTGAGAAGTGGAGAGGTTCACACCAAATGAAAACAAGTTGAA
The DNA here is from genome assembly GCA_017140935.1 of Hamamelis virginiana. Classification (NCBI taxonomy): domain Eukaryota; kingdom Viridiplantae; phylum Streptophyta; class Magnoliopsida; order Saxifragales; family Hamamelidaceae; genus Hamamelis; species Hamamelis virginiana. The sequence goes on from JAESVK010000163.1 coordinate 439,252, forward strand.
GAACTTGGAGAAATGATGATCTTATGTTGACAAAGGTATGAACCAATGTTTGGTTGGGTTTATGATGATTGAGGATCAAGAGTGAGAGAGTTTTGGAGCAAAATAGGCTTAGAAATGCTTAGAAGGAGCATGAAAGGGCATACATGAGCATAAGGGGGGTTTTTAAATCAAAATTTTATGGTCACACATGGTGACCGTCCTAGCTAGGATGGCCAACCGTCCAGCCCAGGACGGCTAGCCGTCCAGGCTAGGACGGCCACCAGTGTGCCCCTCTTTGATTTTCTCAAATTTTGTTTTTTCGATCGAATTTTTCCAAAATTAGTTCATGTTTTGCATGAAAATTATCACTAAATGATGATTTTGGATGATGATTTTGAATGATGATTTTGAAATGATGATTTTGAAAACATTGTATATGGGAGAAGTACCACATAATTGATGATATGTTCATGGGAGATGTACCATATGAACAATGAGTTCGAATTATTTTATGTGAAGCATGAAATAACATTTTGAATTGTTTGAAAATATTTTATGTGAAACGTAAAATGATGAGGTGAGATTATTTTATGTGAGACTTAAAATAATGCTTTATATGGGAGATGTACCATATAATTGATGATATGTTCACATGGGAGATGTACCATATGAACGATGAGTTCGAATTATTTTATGTGAAGCATGAAATAACATTTTGAATTGTTTGAAATTATTTTATGTGAAACATAAAATGATGAGGTGAGATTATTTTATGTGAGACATAAAATAATGCTTTATATGGGAGATGTACCATATAATTGATGATATGTTCACATGGGAGATGTACCATGTGAACGATGAGTTCAAATTATTTTATGTGAAGCATGAAATAATATTTTGAATTGTTTGAAATTGTTTTATGTGAAACATAAAATAGTGGTTTATAAGGGAGATGTACCATATAATTGATGATATGTTCATATGGGAGATGTACCATATGAACAATGAATTTGGATTATTCTATGTGAAACATAAAATAATGGTTTGAAAATGTTTATATAGGAAAAGTACTATATAAATAATAATTCTTATGGGAGATGCACCATAGGAATAATGAGTCTGGACTATTTTATGTGAGAGAAGTATCACATAAGATGATAATTTGTATGTGTTTATGTGAGAGAAATATCACATAAGATGATAATTTGTATGTGTTTATGTGAGAGAAGTATCACATAAGATGATAATTTGTATATGTTTATGTGAGAGAAGTATCACATAAAATGATGATTTGTGTATGCTTATGTGAGTGCGATATCACATAAATGCTTGTTTTGTGGTTTGTTGATGTGTTTGGCTTTGAGATAATTGGAAGTGTAACTTCCGAGAAGGACTCCGGTCCCTTGAGATAATTGGAAAATGAGTTTTCCAAGAAGAGTCGTTGACTCCAAGATAATTGGAAGTGTAACTTCCGAGAAGGACTCCGGTCCCTTGAGATAATTGGAAAATGATTTTTCCAAAAAGAGTCGTTGACTCCAAGATAATTGGAAGTGTAGCTTCCAAGAAGGACTCCGGTCCCTTGAGATAATTGGAAATGAGTCTTCCAAGAAGAGTCGTTGACTCCAAGATAATTGGAAGTGTAACTTCCAAGAAAGACTCTGGTCCCTTAAGATAATTGGAAAATGAGTTTTCCAAGAAGAGTCGTTGACTCCAGGGATAAGATAATTGGAAGTGTGACTTCCAAGAATTAGTTTCATTCCGAGTTTATTCAGGAAATAGATTCCAATGTTTGTGAGAAGTTGGTTTGATCATCCATCTTTTTGTTGTGGCAAAAATGGGATGCCATTTTGTTTGGTTGGTATTACATGGCGAAGCCATGAAACACCAACGAGGGGCTTCTGTGGACACCCCATTTTTACCAATTATTTCTATCATATACTTATACAAATGATCAACTCGAAGAGTGGATTATTTGGTGAGGAATTGGCCTTGTAAAGACCAGATTGCCTAAATTGCCCTTTTATGAGGAAAAGGACAATTCATTATTTCATGTGTACATTTGGATTGGAATCAACCCATTTGTATTGCATTTGACTTTTGAGGTGTTTTAGAACATCCCTGTAAATTTTCATGGCATTCTGATGAGAGCTCGATAGGTAATTAGGGTTTTTGCGACTTGAAGGGCATTTTCGTCCTTTTTCTCGTATAATTTCCGAATGACCTCCGAATTCGAAACGGATTGTCTCATGAGATTTATATGGATGTGGGGAGTGTATTTGAAGTGTCAATTGAGCCTTTGAATGGTTGGGATAGATTCGCCCAAAATCGATCCCACGGGTAAGAATAAGCTGAATTAGGGTTTTGTTCAAATCGACCGTGAATTGGTCATTTTCACCAAAATGAAAGATTTTCAAAACATGTTTTCAAGTACCAATTTCATATTAAAACCATGTTTTTAGAAGTGATTCAAGCCTAATTGATAAATTTTACAAAACAAAGAATGGTCATATGACCAATTTTGGCACAACCGGGTCAATTGGCTAACTTTTTGCTAAAATTCTTGACCATGGTCAAGTATTTTAAACCCAAAAACATTCTAAAAATTTGGAGGATCAAAACACGGTCGTTTTGAGCCCTAAACCATCGAATTTGGATCAGATTTGACCAAAATATGGCCAAAATATGAAATCCCATTGAAAATGGGACAAATTTTGGGAAGTCACTACGGTGACCGTCCTAGCTAGGACGGCCAACCGTCCAGCCTAGGACGGCCAGCCGTCCAGGTTAGGATGGTCACCAGGATGGTCGACCCCATTTTTCTTTTTTGGAAATTTTCACCTATTTTGGCCGATTTGATTTGATTTTTTGGGATGAATTCGAAGGGTTTCAGCTTTCAAACCCTATGGAGACTCATTCTAAGCCCTAGGATTGTTTTTTAGATAGATTAATCCTAACCATTCAAATTTTTAAACCCTAGCTCTATATATGCTTCATTATAGAAATAGAGGGGGAGGGACCAAGAGGCTAGGGTTTAGAATTTCGTTTTTTTTTATTCATCATTTGGGAGAAAACCAGAGGCTAAGGAGGAGAAGAGAGGGAGAATTCTAGGGTTTTGAGACGGAGGCTACAGATCTGGTCCTCCATTGTTACACCATTGCAGGGGCAAGAACTCAAGGCTAGGAGCTTTGAAAAAGGTAGCCTAGAAGGAGATCGAAGGGTAAATGCTTAACCATGGTCTTGTTCTTTGATTTTTTTATGTAAATCCTTCTTTTTTTTTCCATTCTCATGTATTCAAGATGTATAATATATTTTTTTTAGTTGCTTGCATATGTTAGAATAATATTAGTTATTACATGATATTTGATTTAATATATATGCATGATTAGTATAGGATGTAGTTTTAATATAGGGTAATAGTATGTTCATCATGATTAGGGTCGGTTTTATTTTTGATTATGTATTAGTAAAGGTTAACTTAGTTATGATTTTATGTGAGTGGGTGCACGAAAGTTTTTTTTTGTTAGAGACTTTGATGGATGAGTTGGTAAATTTAATTTTTTAAATTTTTTTAGATGAAAAAAATTAATAGATAAAAAAAAATGTAATTTTGGATATTTGGAATAATTTATATGATGAGAGTAAATATCAGAAGAAATATATGGGTGTGGATACTTAAATGATTTTCAATTATATATGTTTCATATTTTTATATCAAGTGCTTAATTTTGGAGGGTTTTTTTGGAAATGCTAATGTTCAATTAAATATTATTATTATGAATATTATGTTTGGTAAAAAGTATAATAATTTAAAGGTTGGGTACTTGGGTTTATGAAATAACTAAATGTGAGTAAATACTGATATTTTAGGAAATTAAAAAGTGTGATGCAGTGTTAAAGTGGATAATATGAAATGGAATTTGTTACTGTTAAGTTTTAGTATTTAGATGTTTTATTTTATAGATGTTAATTTTTTATATTTTATAACTATTTTAGATTGAACATTTTTTTTTTACTTTAATTTAATTTTTTATTATTGTCAATAATTTATTTTTTTTTAGAAGAATGTATATTTTTTTTTTTTATCCAAAGTAATATAAATATGAATGTTTTAAATATATTAATTAGTTTTATCATTTAAATTGATAGTTAAAAATATGTTTGTTCCATTTTAATATAAAATAGTTATAATACTATTATTTTATTCGTATGTACGATTCATCAGATTTCAATTTAGTGAAATATATATATATATAGGGATTAGGTTCTTTTAATTATTTGTTTCACTGTTGTTTTTACTATTTATTTTTTTTAATATTATTATGGTTTGATTTTTTTAGAAATTAACAATTGGATTTGTTATTTTGTTTATATCCATTATTTATGTTAAATATTGTAGTGATCCAAAGGTTGGTTTATGAAAAATGTTATTGCGAAAAATTATTATAATTAGAAACATTGTAATTTTTTAAGTAATATTTGTTAAAATTTTACTGTCGGATTTGTGTGATATTTTACATATGTAACTTATATAAGAAGATTATTTAATCTTATGGTTGGTTCTTTAAAATATTTAATTTACATTGGTATTTTGAAAGTAGTTGATTGTAATAATAGTGAAAGAAATATAGGGGGGACTATATAATTTGATTTTTTTTTGTTTTTTTGTTTTGGGGGGTTGAGTTTTTTTTTTTTTTTTTTAAATTGGCCTTTAAAAAAAATATATATGGGAGAGTGGCCTTCTCCAAAAAAATATTTGGGAAAATGGCCCTCTAACTCTGTCAAAGTGGCCACGTGGGTAAAAACCACTGTTTCAAACAGTGGTTATAAGGTACCATAAATAACCGCTATTTGAAATAGCGGTTTTACATAAACATAGGTAATCAAATCCAAACCTAGACAGTCCTTCACACCTTATTCAAACCAGGCAAAAAAAAATCCCATACCCCAAACCCCACGCAACCCAAACCCCAAAAGGCATCTGAAGCCTCTCGTGAAACCCCTTTCTCGCCGGAGTCCACCGCTGCAACTACTGAACTCGCCGGAAGTCACCGCTACATGGAGATTGATGGGCTCGTCTAGGTCTTCGGTGTCGGTAATGCGGATCGCGGAGTCGCCGAGTACCCGCATTCAAAGAGCGGCGAGGAAGCTAGCGGCGACGCTGTGGACGATGAATGAGGTACCGTCAACGTCGCCGAGAGTTAAGGATGGAGTGGATAAAAAGAGGGTTAGAGAGAGAGAGAGGGGGGGTTGCGAGGGAGAGGGAGAGGGGTTTCGTCGCCCTTCACTGCGAAACGAAGGTTGCAGAGGAGGACGACAGTTGGGGTTTGGTTAGAGACGGAAAGGGATTCGCCGGCGGTGAAAGCCCTCCCACTAAAAAGCTGCTTTGTTTTTTTTGCTTCTGTTTGTCCCAAACAAAGACCCAAAAAGGCTGAAATGAAACTTCTCTTTCTCTGTTTGCCACCATTTACACCTAAGTTGCGAGTTATCAAGGGTGAAACGGGATTTTTTGTTACTAAAAGTTCGTGGGTATGGGATTTTTCCCTGAAATGGGTTGTGCCGAGATGTGGAGGTTGAGTTTGTGGGTATGATTCTTCGAACAATCCAGTAGACTTCATTGTCAGTCATCAAATTCTGGTCCCTCAAAACCATTTCTTATATTAGAAATCCTCAAAACCCTGTTTGGCTTCTGCTGATTCAATAAGCCAAATTAATGAAACATCCAAACATGGATAAAGAATTTAGAACAACATCATCATTCACAGTTGTAGCCTTGTTCCTTCTAGTATTTACTGCAACATTCCAAGGCTCTTTCTCAGCCACGATTCAGCCCCAAAACAAGAAGAAGCAGACCCAATCAATGGCCGCCAGGAGATTTGGCTCCTCCTCTATTTTCCCTGTTCGTGGAAACATTTATCCTGATAGGTATGTATGGGAAAGTGGTTTAAAATTTGTTTACTATTTTCCCTGTTTGGAGTATGGGATTTTTTTTGGCTGGTTTGATTAAGGTGTGAAGGACTGTCTGGATTTGGGTTTGATTACCTGTGTTTATGTAAAACCGCTATTTGAAATAGCGGTTTTTACCCACATGGCCACTTTGACTGAGTCAGAGGGCCATTCTCCCAAATATTTTTTGGAGAAGGCCACTCTCTCATATATTTTTTTTAAGGCCAATTTAAAAAAAAAAAAAAAAAAAAAGAAACTCTATTTTTTTAGGGCTTAAGTAATTGGAATTAGTTATTCTTTTTCTTGACTTTCTTTTCCGATTCAAGAGTTTTCATAACATTCTCTAGCAACAGCAGTTTAGAAGTATGAATATAAAATATTCATTTAGTATGTAATATTAGTATATACATAAAGTTGGAACACAGAGCTAGGAAGATATTTCCACAGCAGTTCAGGGATCAGGTATGACATGGTGTCAAACAAAACAATATAATAATCGAGTGTCAAACAAAACAATTTCCACAGCAGTTCTATTAATTTTTTCCGTTCACATATAATAAGCATTCAACAATATAACAATATATCAAACATGCTCCGATCCAGTAAGTTAATAATATATGAAATGTGCTTCAGCAAGTTAAATTGCTTTCTTGAGCAACACCATTCGAAGGAGGGAGCAGGTATGACATGGTGAAAATTGCTGAAGATCGATATTTATTCATAGAGCTTGCATTGCTGGAGGAATGTTCCAAAAAGGTACCGTGGCCTAAAATGGATCAACAAATACCTGCTTTAGAAAATACTGTGGAGAAATAATTAATTAATAAGTGAATATAACAAATATAGTGTAGTAAGTAGAGATAGATATAAGAAAATCCTTGAAATGATTTTTTGTTTATTCAAAATGGGGCTGTTGGAAAATTAAAGGCAAGTTTTTATAGAAGGATGTTTTGGTTCAAGCATTTGTATTTAGAGTCCACGGAATTTATTTCTATTTGTGTATGAGAATGATTACGTACGTAGAGATACATTGTATTTCTCTCTATACAATACATTGAATGTGTACGAGTCATTTAATATATCAATCTAGGAAATTGAATTTGCGAAAGGAAAATAGAAGTGGAAAAGTTCATCCGAATCAAAAAGAGGCAAACAAAGAGGAATTAATAGATTACCCTCGAGGGGTAAAGGAACTACTAGAGGATCATCAAAACCTATTAGGCCATCACTAGAAATTTTTTTTTTAGCAATATAGAAATTCAAATAAAAATATCGAATGATGGTTTTCAAGGGGAAAAACACATTAATGAGACATTCGGGGGTACCATGAAAAAAAAATATTTATAAGGCCTGCTGAAAACAAACGGAAGTGCCTAAGTTAAACTCGAGGGGTACTATAGAGGTTCGAAGTGAATATAGTGTTGTTCGAACTGAACAAATTGAGGACCATAACAATTTTCATGGTTGTGATGACCAAAATAATGGTTATGATGACCAAAATAATGGTTATGTGGCCAAAACCATAGAGTTGATGGCCAAAATTTGGTCGTTAACGAAATAAGGGATGGCCAAAAAGATGGCCATAATTCAATTTTATATGAGTGGAAGCATTTAGATGAACCACTCCATGTTGATTTTATTTTCAAGGAACCTCCGCCAATTACTTTGGACCATCACAAAATTTTTTGGTATTGTCAAAGAGAGTGTTAGGTTCGAACAAAGCAAGAAAACCACTTATCTTACATGGGTAGTTTCATATCCAAATTTGATTTGTGGAGCTCATCAAATTAACATCAAAATGGATGGGCTAATCAAAATTTTATTGTTGAAGAGTTTTATCAAATGTGATTAATTTGATTCAATAGCTTGGCCAAAATAATTGACCTCGAAATGGCCAAGTAAATAGCCAAACAAATGGCTAAGAATTTTTTTCTTTACTGGTATCCTGACAGCTTGACCAGTTTTCTTATAAAATTCTTAATTAATTCTAGAAAAATTATTTTTGAATTCCGTTTGTTTCTATGGCTTCTTAACCTATTGAAGTTGAACTCCACAAAATTTCATGTCATTTGAAGATGGTTTGCATACCTCGAAGTGGTTTTTTCTACAACCCAAAACGTGCTGGAAATTTCTGCTGCAGCATATACCCTGACTTGAGGGGTCATTCGAACCTACCTAGACTTGTCCAAAATTCATGAAATTGTTTACACATGTTCCTTTTCATGTCTATTTTCAGTCTGTAAAATTTCATTAAAAAATATTTTGTGGTTATTGTTTAAAAATTAGAACACCGCCAATAGGTCGGTTCTGTCTTACGTTTTCCAGCAAAGATAGCTGGACTTTAAGGGTACTTCGAACCTAGTTAGAGTGGCTCAAAATTTTTGAACTTTTATGGAAAAATTCATTTGCATGTGTATTTCCACTGTACAAAATTTCAAAGCAGAATTCTTTGTGGATATTTTAAGGAAATTTGGACATTGTTTAAAGGTGCTGCTGTCCAAGCAAAAAAGAAAAATTCAAAAGATTATGAATTTATAAAGCCAATCATGGCTATTTTAATGTGAGTTCATGATTCAATGAAAGGGTCAAAAAATCATTCAAAAACCATGAGTTCATAAAGCCAACCCATGGCTAAATTAGGATGAGTTCATGGTGGTGTTTTAATGGTTCCATAAAAAATCAAGAGCAATGCCAAAAATTAAATAATAAAAAAATGGCCATTTGAAACAACTCTTTTAAAAATTAATTTTCAATTTTTACAAGAGTTCGGGGGGTATGTTTTTGCATAAAAAAACTGGGCCATTAGATGGCCAGTAAATTGATTTTAATTAAATTCTTTAATTCTAGCCAATGATAAATTGGCTAGAATTGGATTAGTTTTCAAGGAGATCGAAGCCAATCAAGAATGCATGTTTTAAGGAGTATGTTGACATCCAAACTCTTCACTCTTGGATGATGATTATCAAGCCAAAGAAGGAGTCTTATCCGGATGGGAATAGACAGTAGTTGAAGATGATCCAGCTTATAGATGATGATCCAGCTTGAAGATGAAGATGATCCAACAACTAGTTGAAGCGAATTAGGAGACTACTACTTAGAAGTCTATAAATAAATGCCTGAAGACCAACAGACTCTCTCTCTCAACACACATCAACTTAATCGATGAATTAGAGAGCACCCATCTCTTTAACCCTAACTTGGGGTAGGGGGATTCCTTTTGTCTTTGATGCTGCTTGGTCACGTGTAGCTCTGCATCGAAGGCTCTTGGATTTGAAGCACTTGTGGTTCGAGAGGTAGTTCGAAGTTGTTCTTTGAGGAAAGTAGTAATTTTGTTTCAAAGGGCTTGAAGGTAGTTCGAGCCGTACTGACGAACGTTTTATTGTGGCGTGGTTAGTAATTAATAAAGTCTTTCTTTTATTTTTCACTTTATCTCCACATTCTTCTTCTCCACATTCTCCTGTTTTATTTTATTTTTATGCTTTGAGTTTGCTTACTATTGTTAGGATTAAATTTACTTAACCTGTCTCCTTAAAAAGTCTTCTTAAATTGAGGCATTCGAACCCCATCATCTGCTTTTCATAACTTCGAGTGATTCAAACTACTTCACGGTGGTTCGAACTCCTGGAAATTTAAAAATTGGATCAACAACATCTAACCATGAATTAGGTTTACCGATCTTCAGTAATTGCCTCATAACAAAACGGATCCGCACCGACAGATCCTGACCACCTGCATATAGCTGTACTGACCTCTGACATCCAACAGCGACATGCAGTTACACTGTCGGCATATTCTCAATCGTACCCCTGAACTGCGTAACGGAAAAGGCACAAAGCACTCGAGTGCAGATTCCCATGACCACCCTATAAAAAGAGGAGGTCACATCATATATGCAGGTACGTAACAACCTTAGACAACATAAACTCTCTTTGCATTATCTGATTACTGATTTGATAGTCCGAGCTTTGCAGGAAGAACACCACACCGGTGTAAGAGATCTTGCCCTTACTTAGTCAAAATCCTGATTTGCCTATCCTATCCCTGTTACCAATTTCCGACCTCATCAGTTTGGCGCCCACCGTGGGGCCGAAGACATTATTCTTTCTGTGCATTTTCCATTTTACGAAAGAAGATCAACATCAACGATGGTGATCACTCGATCCGGGGTCCTCAACAACGACGATCACAACGTCATAAATACGGTAAACACCCAGTCAATATTACCTCAGATCAGCAATCCATCTCATCGCAAATAACCTGAGCCGACGGCAAGACCTTTCTCACTGAATGCGTAACCATGCCCGACTCACGAGTCTCCAGTAGTTCTTCCTCCTCGGAACGAAATGGGATCTTCTTTAAACGACCCCTACCAGCTCCAGTTTCTCAATGTACAAAAACAGATGGAGAACATGACGCTCATCATTCAGACCCTAACTCGACAACAAGAAATGCTTCTATTCCATGATGCTCATAACAACTCTCCCCAAAATCGTCCACCGATCGCCACCATACCTCGATGGGTCGGAGGACAGGAGACAGTCCGGCCACCACCCCCAAGGAGAGTAGCCGTCAAGAGTAGACGATCGGCACCATGTGATGAGAGGAACAGACGTCAGGATAAAGAGGGAAGTAGTTCGGAGATCGGATCCCGGAGACAACCAACAAATCTTGAACGACCTTGACAGGTCGGTCAACACGCAGTAGAAGGTTCTCAGGGAACGGGAGGATCGGCGTTATGACGTCATCGACCTGATGCTACCCAATTCACGCCATATCCAATAAGGAACGAGCCAACTCGGAACAACCGACCTGAGACAAGGGACATTGGCCACACCTCCCCCTTCGTTTCCAGGATTCCTCGCGAATCCTTACCTGACAAGTTCAAGTTACCGACCATTAACCCCTACGATGGTACTACCGATGCGAGAGAGCACGTCCTTATCTTCAAGGATCACATGTACCTTAAGGGTATTGCGAATCCCATAATGTGTCGAGCTGTAAGACCCCGAAATTTTCAATAGTAAATTTTCTTAATTATTATTATTATATTTTAATTATTGCACACGTGGCGCTTTGTCATTGGCCATAAAGTGTGCCATGTGGACACTTTTTGAGAAGGGTGCATGAGAGTGTTATGAATGCATTATTGTGTTGGCAAGTGGTGGATGATCACCATATTATATTTTATGATTAGAAAATAATATATATATATATATATATATATATATATATATATATATGATTAGGGTGAGACCCCACCCAATTTGTTGGGTAGTGGGGTGTTTGTGTTTTGAATGGAGGATAGAATTTGGATGTCGGAAGGATAAGGTGATGGAGGGAGAGAAAGAAAGTTAGGAGAAAGAGAAAGGTAGAGGGGAAAGGAAGATAGGGGAAGAAAAGAAAGATAAAGGAGAGAGAGATCAAAAAGAGGGGAGGAGACGGGAAGGAAGAGGAGAAGAGAAAGAGGAGGGAAGAAAAGAAAAGAAAGAGAAGGAGAGAAAAGAAAAGAGAAGCTAAAGGGATGATGGAGCTGCACAAACGCATAATACTTGGTAATTTTATTTCATAATTCAGAGCTTAGTGAGGTGAGATAGTATTTTTATTTTGATTATATTTCAATTTTTGGATTGAATATGGTATGATTTAATAATGACTTTAAAATGAATATACATATAATATATATGTATATCAATGGGGATTCCTAATCTTGGGTTTTTATTTTATATGAAAATGAAAAGCTGAAACTTTGGACCTATTTTTCCCATAAACTATATCAACTCAGGATCATGTGTACCAAATTTGGGAATTTTCCGATGAGTAGATTAATTTCTATAATTTTCTGAAGTTTAGTAATACTGAAACTTTGAAAATTTGTAGTATATTGTGTATGTCTGAAAATTCTGAAATTTGAGTATATTGTAAAGCTTGAATTTATGGATTTTTAGAGACAAGAATCATGGAAAAAGACCTATGGGTGAACGAGAATTTCTACAGAGTGAAAGTTTCCTTGAAGCTTTAATAGTAGGCACAAAGTGTATTTTCATAGTTTATCGAAAAATTATGATTTATATATATATGGTATAGATTGATTTTATATGAATTTAGAACTTTGAATCACTTCAATTGGATGTGAATTATGAGAGAAATTGAGAAACGAAGTTGCCGAAAAATCTGAAATTTTATTAACTAGCCTACTTTGGCATCATTTTTAAATATGTTCGGATGGGAGGTGTTATACACTACCATTATATTTTGAAAGCTTGTATCACACAGATTCTGTAGTATCTTGAATCACCCAAATTGGATGAGAAACGAATGAGATATAAGTGTGCAAAGTTGGCTAAAAAGATGAAAAATATGGAAGTATCATGTACGTGAGTGTGCATGTATGATCCTGTGCTATGAAGATGCATAGTAGACTATACACTCTCAATTGCAAATTAGTACTTGTGAATATCATTTTGACTTGGAATTATTTTTAAAAATCCTATTAAATTAAGTTGATATTAATGGGTACAAAAGTTGTTGTTTGGGAGGCATGAAAGAGCCTAGAAAATTATGGAGCGTAGTGAAGGTGCACCATAAGGCTTACCATGTAACCTCATGGTATTTTGACTATTCTAGTATGATTTTTCAATCTAACAAAATTTGATAAATTCTACAAAAATCAAACAAGTATCCTAGAATGGATTATTTTATAGAAAAATACATGTGGATAGAAAATTAACTATCTTCCAAATCGTGAGTCTTTGGAAAAATAGTTAAAAATCATGAATAATTGATTTTTATAAAATCATGATGATTAGTGAAAGATCTTGGAAATACAAGTAATGGAAATCATATTGGCATATATGAATTGTAGATATATGCATGCAATAATTATAAAGTTTATAACATGCTGTTATTTTATTAAGAATAACATGATATATGATGTGAAGCATGTCAATTGTTATGCATAAAATATATGCATGTGACAATTGCCATAATTATTGCACATAAAATTGGCAGAATGGCATATGGTGACGATGTTATGAGAAAGTGACTGGGCTTATCAGTAAATTCCATACATCTCATAGTAACAATGTGTTTTGAGAAAATAAAACCGTGCACTTGTCATGTGAATATGCGGGTATGGGCGCGCATGTTACGCGTGCAGGCAAAGCGGACAATACTGTTACTTGGAGAAGTACGGGGCGTTATAGTGGCACAGTTACATGTGGTGGCTCTAGTTGAGTGAGCAGAATGATTTATTTGTATATCACTGATATAACTGTTGACATGAGATATATGTTGAGTTGATATACTATGAAATGTATGCATGAATTTTCATACATGAATTGTTGATATGAGGTGTATGCCATATGTATTGCATAGAATAATTGCATTTGGCATGAGACACAGTTACATGTGAGATATATTGCACAGAAAATCATATGCATTTGTGATTATTTATGTAACTGTGGAAACGAGGAGTTGAGATACCACCAATGGACAAAAGATCCTGGAAACAGTTAGTGCACTAATATATCACCCTTGCTAAAAACAGCACGTAAATCCTCCTGTCAATGAGTGACAGTCGTGGTAGGTCCTAAAAAAGTGGGGATTGAGTGATATACATCCTAAAAAGGCGGGGATGCTGTTGTGGTAGATGATTGAGAATGATTAAGAATGGTTGAGATGGTTGAGTACCTTAAAATGAGGTATGGCTATCTATTGTGGTGAAATGGTGAATCCTAAAAAAAGATTACCATCAGTGTGAATGGTTGATGTTTTGCAGGAAAAGCAGAACAGAGAAAATGATAGGTATGACTGCATGAGCATTGCATCTGTCATATGCATAAAGCATGCATGTAGTGTAAAATTATTATTGTGAAAAAGTGATGGATATGAAAGAATCCCATGGAAATGTGCGGAATAAAAATTTTTCTTCCATGGAATATAAACCAAGATCACATGATGATTGTATAAGCTATAAATCAATACTTAAATAATGTAAACAACTTACATTGATAGCCTTAAGAGTAGGATTAAATGATTGTAGATCAGCCCCAAGTAGATGAAGGCCTCCAAGATTGATCCACACTAGTTGCAAGCTCCAAGAGATGAGAGAGAGAGAGGAGATGGCTAGGGAATTTTCACAAAACACTTTGATCCTATCTTCCCTTGGAGTGGCCGGCACCCCTTGTGTGTCTATCTATAGATGAGTGCTAGCTCTCTTAGATAGATGATAACCATATTTCAAATTTGAAATAAATCAAATTCAAAATATAAATGCAATGATAGATAATTAGTTATCTTATCTATAATTTGAAACCATTTCAAATTTAAATTTCAACTAACTTGAAATTTAATTAACTATTTGAAATCTTTAATTATCTTGTCATCTCATGACAATTTCAAAATTCAAAATTCAAATTTCAAATTTCAAATTTCAAAAACTTGAAATTCTAGTTAATTGATATTTGCATATTATTCTCTCTTCTTCTTTAAATGAAGCTACCAACTATATGTGTGTGACCTTTTAGGTTCACAACAACCTAGTAGTAGGAATTAGGATAATAAATTATC
>JAESVK010000163.1:493741-505343 GCA_017140935.1 Hamamelis virginiana
AGTCTATCCAGATTATTAATGCCCAATAAATAATCCTATGACTAGGAATATCTAAGAAAGAAATCTTTAACAATATTAGTCTCCTAATCTCAACTCTTGAGATCTTATATTAACATTCCTTCTAAGGACTTATCATGAATATAATAACAGAAGAATACATGATAATCAAAAGCCCATTTTATTAATGAATAATAATAATACATGAATCAACTTTATGTCCTAACTTACACCAGTGAGATTGGCTATTAGGGCATATTACTAACAGGATATATTCTGTAATATATATAAATGAATTACAGATATGATGATTTATTTATGTGATATTTGGCTGATGATAAAATTTGTTGTCAGATATGAGAATGAGGAAGGATGTAAATATTTCTGAATGTGTTGAGAAAAGAAGATATTGTATTCTTGTAATATGATTCTCAATAATAAAAATGACTCACCGTGGACATAGGCAAATTTTGCTGAACCACGTAAATCCTGGTGTTTGTTTATTTTTCTGCTATGTGTTTTCTTTAAGATGATGACACGTTATCAGCTTGAGACACTATCCAACTCAGTAAACTAAATGGTTGTTTTTGGAATTCGAGTACATTACGGGACTGTACTCATGATATAAACTAGTACTCAGCGCTATCTTTAATTTTTGAAATGTTAAAAAATTATTTAAAGACTTCCGCACGCGTATTTTGAAAAACTGTTTTAAACTGTATTAATTTTAAAAAGAAATTACTCAAAAGATAAGTGCTTGGTGTTTTATGTCACTGTGGCATTTCCGTATAGAGGTTACCCTGTGTGGGGTGTTACACGAGCATTCCCGATGACCCTCAAAGGACTAGCCCGAACCTGGTTCCAAAGGCTTTCTCCCAATTTAATCAACTCTTTCCAAAGTTTGAGCTCGGCGCTTGTAGCCCACTTCGTCAGCATCCATAAGTCCAAAAAATCGGCCACCCATCTCCTAAATCTCGAGCAGGAAAAAGAAGAAAGTCTGAAGTCATTCATAAAACATTTCAGTTCAGCCCTTTTTGAAATAGACATCATGAACGAAGGGGTTGCCATTGTTGCAATGATGAAGGGCCTCCGAGCCCAGAGCCTGAGAATCTCATTCGTAAAAAGGGAACCGAAGTCATTGACCGAAATCTTGGAGAGAGCGAGAAAGTACATCGGGGTGGATGATATATTAGATTAAAACAAAAAGAATCGTGAATTAGTGCAAAAGAGGAAGGATCGGGAGCCCGATGAAAGGAAACAACCCGATAAAAAGCAAAAGATCGATGCTACTGATGGACGACGATCTCCACCCAGGCGATTTACGTCCTTTACTCTATTACGTCTGCCTATCAACACCATTTTGAGTGAGGTCGGGACTCAACCATTCGTGGAATGGCCTCAACGAATGAGATTCGAACTAAAAAAGAGGGACAAAAACAAATGGTGCGCCTTCCACAGAGACCATGGCCACCTTACCGAATAATGTTCCAACCTGAAAAATGAAGTCGAAACCCTGATTAAGAAAGGATTTCTAAAAGATTTCGTAGATCATGCAAAGGTTGATAACACCCAGCAAGCAAACCCCGATCGGAGTTTAAGACAACCCGATTAGCGTCAGAGATTGGTAGGAGTAATTGATACGATTCATGGAGGTTTTACCTACGCTGGAGAAAGCTGGTCGGCAAGAAAGGCATATGCGATATCGGCCAACACATCCCCATCAGATCAGGTATACAGCCTCTCCCATCAAAAGCCCAAATGGACTATTGACCTTTCCCTAGGAAGATCTCAAGGGAATACATTTGTCACATGACGACGCCTTAGTCATCAAAACCATCATCGCCAACTCCGCGGTTAGCAAAATCTTGGTCGACACCGGAACCTCGGTGGACATTCTCTTCGTGACCGCTTACGAAAGAATGGGGAGAAAAGTGACCGATCTCTCACCAATCCACACCCCCTCATTGGGTTCAATGGGTCATCTTTGCAACCGCTCGGATGGACAACGTTACTAATCACTGTTGGCGACCCACCCGCACAGGAGACCAGAGATGCAACCTTTATGGTCGTGGACTGTCCTTCAGCCTACAATGCGATAATTGGTCGACCAACCTTGAATGAATTTGGAGAGGCCACATCTACTCTACATCTCTATGTCAAATTTCCAATTTCTCATGGGATGGGGGAGGTCAGAGGTGATCAAGCCTTAGCCTGTTCATGTTTCAACATCTCACTTAATAACTGGGAAGAACTACCAAGCAAAGAACTTCTTCAAGACTTTCGGCTCAAAAAAGTCACCGACCCTTCGAGCAGTACTCTGAATGAAAATGAGCCAACCAACCGTCAACCTGATCGCCCATTATAGCAATCAAAGGACAAGGAGTCTGGAATGGAGGATCTTCATGATGAATGCAGTTCCAAAACGGTCCCTCTGGAGGGACTGATCAAATTTCAAGTCCACCCTACTGACCCTAGCAAAACTGCAAAGATCAGTTCCGAGCTCTCGACCTAGATGAAGACCGAGCTGATAGCCTTCCTGAGGAAAAATTGGGACATATTTGCTTGGGGGCACGAAGATATGCCGGGGATTGATCCCGACGTCGCAGTACACAAGCTACTTGTGGACCCGACCTTTAAACCAGTTCGGCAAAAGAAGAGGGTATCCTCAAAAGCAAAAGCTAAAGCAATTCAATATAAAGTTCAAAAACTTCTCAAAGCAGGTCTTATTTGGGAGGTCTTTTACTTCGACTAGCTTTCCAACTGCGTTGTGGTCAATAAGAAAACTGAAAATGGAGGGTTTGCATCGACTTTACAGATCTCAATAAAGCCTGTCCCAAAGACAGTTTTCCACTCCCGCGCATTAATCAGATGGTGGATGCCACAACTGGGCATGAACTCCTGAGTTTTATGGATGCATACTCTGGTTATAACCAGATCATGATGCATCCTATCGATCAAGAGAAGACATCGTTTATAATGGCGATCGGTATGTTCTGTTTTCTCCGAATGCCCTTCGGACTTATGAATGCCGGATCTACCTACCAACGCACTGTGACGAGAATGTTCGGGGCACTCTTAGGATCGACGATGGAGGTCCGATATGCTTGTTAAAAGCTTGAAGGCCCCCGACAACATCCAAAACCTAGATGAAGCTTTTAAGATCATACGGAAATTCGAGATGCGTCTTAATCCGAACAAATGTTCCTTCGGGGTATCATTGGGAAAATTCTTAGGGTTTCTTATTACCAAGAGAGAAATTGAAGCTAATCCCGATCAGATCCAAGCTCTACTCGATATGAAGTCCCCGACGAATATTAAAGAAATCCAACATCTCACTAATCAGATGGCCGCTTTAAATAGGTTCATCTCCAAGTCTTCTTAAAATGGCTCCCACTTTTTTAAAGTTCTAAAGGGAAATAAAAGATTTCAATGGACTCCCAAAGCTGAGGAGGCTTTCCAACGATTAAAGATCTATCTCGGATCACCACCACTTCTTTCAAAACCCAATCAAAATGAAACTCTCTTTCTCTACCTGAGCGTTTTCCAGACCGCAGTAAGTTTGGTGCTCATCCGAGAAGACAAAGGAGTCCAAAAACCAATCTATTACGTTAGAAAAGCCTTGGTCGGGGCAGAAAGCAGGTATCCCTACCTGGAGAAGTTGGCTTTCTCAATTGTTACCTTTGCTAGAAAATTAAGGCAATATTTTCAAGCTCACCCAATGATCATGCTCACCGACCAACCTTTGCGACACATCCTTCATCGGCCAGACACGTCGGGAAGAATGGTACGATGGGCAGTCGAACTAGGAGAATTTGATATCGATTATCAACCCCGACTTGCCATCAAAGGACAGGCGCATGCCGACTTCATTGCTGAATTCACACCCGAGGCTCAAGTAGACACATCGACCATGCCAATCCCATCATCCTCTGAAGCAACAAAAGAGCAATTACCTCATTCATCTTGGCACATTTTTTTCAATGGATCTTCAAACTGCAAGGGATGGGGTACAGGAATTATGCTAGTCTCCCCTGAGGGGAAAAATGTCGAATTAGCCCTGAGGCTATATTTTAAAGCTACTAACAATGAGGCAGAATATGAAGCATTACTGGCCGGACTACAAATGGCTGCCGATCTCCCCATTCGACATATTCATGTGTTCAGCAATTCCCAGTTGGTCGTCAATCAGATCAACAGAATCTACCTAGCACAAGAGCCGGCAATGCAAAAATATCTGACCAAAGCCAAGGAGGCCTTCAGCTAATTTACATCAATCTCCATCAGCCAGGTTCCACGAGAGGAAATTATCATGCCGATGCCTTGGCCAATATTGCCTCAGCAGTTCGAACCAATCTCCCAAGATCAATAGTTGTTAAGCTTACCGAGCACCCTCTCATTGACATGCTGGACAAACCCGTCTTTATAATTCGGTCCGATCCAACATGGATTGACCCGATCAAGGACTACATCAGATCGGGAACCCTCCCAGCAGATAAAATAGGAGCTCGACGAGTGAAAAACAGAGCTGCCCGATATTACATCATTAATGATAGCCTCTATCGACGATCATTCTACGGACCTTGCCTCTGATGTGTTCTCCCCGAAATCCACGAAGGAATTTGTTGAAATCATGCAAGGGCAGATCACTAGCAAGGAAAGCAGTTCGACAAGGTTACTACTGGCCTCATTTGGAAAAAGATGCGATCACCTTAGTCTGGAAGTGCGAAAAATGTCAACGATTCTCCCCGATCCTTTATCAACCTCCAAATGAGCTCACCCCGATCTCAAGTCCTTGGCCGTTAGCATAATGGGGAATTGGCATAGTTGGACCTCTTCCGAACTCAAAAGAGCAAAAGAAATTCCTGATAGTTGAGATTGATTACTTCACTAAATGGGTTGAAGCCCGACCTGTGGCCCGGATAACCGAAAGCAGCATCAGAAGCTTCATATGGGAAAATATCATCTGTCGGTTCGGTATACCTCTCGTCCTAATCGCCGATAATGGAACGCAATTCAACAATTCCGGACTGTGGCATTTATGCCAAGACCTCGGTATTCAAAATAATTTCTCCTCACCAGGTCACCCACAAGCCAATGGACAGGTCAAAGTGACTAATCGGACGATTATCTACTCCTTAGAAAAAAGGTTGGAAAAAGCCAAAGGGCTATGGGTGGACAATCTCCCGTCCGTCCTTTGGGCATATCACACTACAAGTCGGGCTTCCACGGGCGAAACTCCTTTCTTTCTCACTTATGGAACCGAAGCAGTCATCCCAGTCGAGATCAGTATGCCTACTTATAGGATCGAAACGTTCAACCCTGACGAAAATGATCGCGAACTTCGTTTTAATCTGGACATGTTAGAAGAAAAGTGAGAAACAACCCGACTTCGAATCGCTTCCTACAAGTGAAACATGGCTCAAGCATACAACAAGAGCGTAAAAGCAAGGCACTTTCGACCTGGCGACCTCGTTCTCAAAAAGGTCCTTAATCCCAACAAACTCGAACCCAACTGGGAAGGGCCATACAAAGTTCGGCATTTCAGTTGAATCAGCACATACTGGATTACCGACCTATAAGGAAAACTGATCAAGCACCCTTGGAATGCCGCACACCTCAAAAAATACTATGAATAGGGGACTCATTCTCAATCTTTTGTACTCGGGACTTAGCAAACCATGCGTTGCTACCCGATCACCACTACTTGAATAAAACTTTTTATATATACTCTTTATTCGTTTTATAATATACTTTTTCCCGATCTCCTATTCTAGTTTGGCTACATGTTTCCTTGATTACTTGCTTCCTTGATTACATGCATCCTTGATTACATGTTTACTTGTTATTTACATTCTTTGTTTCATGACCCCCTTGCTATGCTCTTTACTGTATTTGTTTGCTATGCTCCTTATTTTTGTTTATGTTAAATATTTTATTGGTAAATTCATTTACTCATCGGTTCCTAACTTGCATTCGACATAAAAGTCCCAAACCATCTTGGGCCAGCAAAAAACGGTATTTTGCTCCCACCGATCAATGAGTTTGATTAGGGAGCATAAACATCTCAATGTTACCCCTTGTTACTACGGTATCCACCACTATTATCACCGATCGCTAAAGTTCGGTATACGGCACCAATTTAATTATGTGTCCATAATCCCGACCTGGGGGCATAGAAGAGATCGGTATGTGGTCACAATGTTAAGTGGTGACAGTGTTAAAGACAAAAACCACAAATTGCAAACAAAATTCAACCCGAAGACTTTAACTTGCACAAAAACCATATATATCATTCCAATCCAAAAACATTAAATTCTTTATAGAAAAGATCGTTAGTTCAAAAACAAAGAGAAGTTAGTCTAAGGCGATCGTCTGATCGTGAGAAGTCGGGGTATTTGATCGCTCTAGAAGAATAGAGGGATCGGCCAAAGCTAGAGCTTGAGAGACCGGTGCATTCTGTCCAGTGCCCTCCCAATCACTGATAGTCTCTTCATTTTCAACTTCTTCATCCACTGGATCGGCGGGAGCATTGGCAGCTTGAAGTTAGGCCATCATTTCTCCTAACATAATCTTTGAAAGATCAGCTCCGGGAAGAAATTTTGCCATAAGGTCCCTTGCCCCATTAAAACCCTAGACCAAGAACGGTTCGACTTCCTTAGTGATCAGGGCTCTCAACTCTACCGAAGATCGATAATCATTGACAGCTTTCTCGGCAGCCTCCTTTTCGGCTTCCCGTGACTTCTCTAAATCAGTTTTTAGAGCTTCGATCTCCCTAATCAGTTCATCGTGCTGCTCTTTAAACTTTGCTCGCTCTAGCTCCAATTGCGCCTTCACCTCCCGAGCTTCCCCGAACTTCCTCTCGGCATCCTTCTTCACCTTCTGGCTGACAATCTCCATCGAGCCTTTAGCTCGCTTCACATCTCGAGCTTCCCGAAGAGAGTGAAGCCCTATAAGCCCGCTCTGCAGTAACATACATCAATTCAACAACTCTAAAGATTAAAACAAAATCAAGAATTTTTAGCTATATTACCTTTATCGCCGCATGGGCAAGGAGCTCAGGCAGCTCAGATGGAGGCATATTCAAAAGAGCCTCTTGATCGACCGATCCTAGAAGACCCTCTAGAGCTTTAAAGCTTGAGGTCGGGCTACTCAGAAAGGAACTCCCCACCGTTAACCCATAAAGGGTAAGAGAAGCCCCCAACCCGTGGCTCAGCCAGTAGTCCACCCTACCTTGAGAAGAGCGCACATTGGTCCCTGATCCTGGGGTCGTTCCTGATCTAACTGTAGTAACGATCGGAATGCCAGATGAAACAGTGCCCTGATCCCTACCCTTTTTCTTTTTTAGGGCAACTTGAGCCCAGGACCCTGCCGCATTCACAGGAGGGGTAGCGGCTCGAGGAACATCCTGCACATCCTTAGGAACGACCCCAGCGAGTACGTCATCAATATTAATATTCATTGCTGCAAAGATAAGGAACCCGATAAAAAAAAAAAAAAAAAAAAAAAAAAACTAACAAGTCCAACTACTCGGGATACCTCTTTTAGTTTGGTTGGTTTCCCTCCTTCGGATTTTCTGTCTGTTCTTTCGATCACTGATCTCCTTTAAAATTTGAAGCTCGTCTCCTTGATCCTCTGGACCAATCTCAAATCGACGATACAGCTCAAGAATCGTAGCAATAGGTCGACCGTCTATCGTACGATCTTTGAAAAAGACGAGGAACAAGATCGATTTGGGCTACAGCTCTCTGATGGGCCAAGTAATGTGGAATCCAGATCGGGTCGCTCCGCAACCAGTTGAACCCCCACCCTTCTGAGGTCACCCGAGTAATCCGATCAGAGATCCCTCGATCCAAAGCTGGACAGCGCGTGATTTTATCGACTACAAAAAATATGTATAAAAAATAATTATCAGATCAGCATCGAGACAAGAAAAGCAAAAGAAATAAAGATCTCATATCACCCTGATCTTATCTACCTGGTTGTGGGCTCCAGTCTCTTGGGATAGGGAAGACATATTCCTTATCCAACCCGAACTCCCATCCAGTGCCACTTAAGAAAAAATAGCTATTCTTCCAACCTTTAATTGAGGAAGGAAGATTGGTTCGATTACCCAGGTACCACCATCCAGGAGAAGCCCGAGCATTCTCCTTCAAAAAGCACATGAACTTCAGATCAACAAAGCTCGGCTCCCACCCAAGTGACCTCCACAACACGGTAAACCCGAGAAGAACTCTCCATGAGTTCAGGTCAGCATCATAGGACAAACTCCTAGGTGGTGAAGTACCTCCCTAATGAAGGGTTGTAATGGAAATCTAAGTCCGATCTTAAAGATCTCTTCATAAAAACAGACCTCGCCAGGAGGACGTCAGTGGCGCGAATATTTGGGCCAAGGATTTTAATGCAAATAGAATTCAGGATATTATATAATCTCCTGATCTCTGACTCTCTCTCTTCTCCCACAAGATTTATGTAAACAAAAGGGAAAGGAGGACGAGGAAGAGGTTCCCCGACCCTATGAGTAGGATTTGGTGGAAGAATTCGGATCGGCTCAACATCTATAGTCTCATGGATGGACCCCGATGTACTAGCACCATGGTCACCACGGTTTCCCAACCTAGTTTCGTCTGGAGAATGACCCCGACTCGACATGATTCTATGGTTGCTTGGCTCATAAGAAAGATGGCCGGAAAACTCGAGAAAGATTGCCGGCGAATTTAAAAACTTGTCGAAAAACTCAAACAAAAAACTACGAATACTGGAAAAACTAGAAAAAATGCCTAAGCACATGAAAATAAACTGTGGAAATGACAATAAGGGTACGAAAATACCTTTTGAAAGGAGTAGAAGGCTGAAAAACGGTGCGATCAAAGCAAAGAAGACACTGGAATCTCAAACTCAACTCCGGCGAGTCCTCTAAACTTTCCGACAGCAATACGAATCGGAGAAAAGATGAAATAAGGGGGAAAAAACTCTTCCCCTCATCTTTTATAGCTTACCCGACAGGCTATTCATGGACGGTCGACATGTGTCACCTGCCAATAAAGCTGATTGAGGCAATCGAGGGAGCCATAATAGTGCCTGCTAACCATCACCTCAAGCGCGACTCCCAAGCGAATGCTGACGCCTCGAAAATGATGAGCCATACGTTCCATTATGAAGCCAAACAACGTTCAAATCCCGATCATCAATCAAATCGTCTGTGAATACCTAAACTTGAGTCTCCCAAAAACGGATCTAAATGAGAAGAAAGCAAACCGATGCGTTTATGTTCACCAATTAAATCAAAAACCTTCAAAACTTGTCCACTTTGATTAAATCAAGGTTATGAGAATCTTTACCGACCTCTTATTAAATTATCATTTAGGTTTGCCGGTCCATACCGATCTTTAATACTTCCATCAATGTCATTTACAATGACATTTAGAAAGTAGGGGGCAACTGGAGAGGGTAAAAGCGATCGCTCGATCTGATGTGGACACGTGGTCAAAAGATATACCGATCTTCTCTTTATGAGGTTTACTATCCGATCTCCTTAATGGACACCTAATCCTGAATTAGGTTTACCGATCTTCAGTAACAGCCTCATCATAACAAAACGAATACGCACCGACAGATCCCGACCACATGCATATAGCCGTACTGACCTCCGACATCCAATAGCGACAGGCCATTACACTGTCAGTATATTCTCAATCGTACCCCTGAACGGCGTAATGGAAATGGCACAAAGCACTCGAGTGCAGATTCCCATGACCACCCTATAAAAAGAGGAGGTCACACCACATATGCAGGTACATAACAATCCCAGACAACATAAATTATCTTTGCGTTCTCTGATTACTGATTTGATAGGCGGAGCTTTGCAAGAAGAACACCACACCGGTGTAAGAGATCTTGCCCTTACTCAGTCAAAAACTCGATTTGCCTATCCCATCCCGGTTACCAATTTCCGACCTCATCAGGTAAAAATCATCCAAGTACAGATGTTGTAATTCTAAGTGAAGCCACCAGACAAGGTTTCATTTAGCAGCTAGCAAAAGATAGTAAATCCTGTCCATTTGAGAGTTACAACAAAGAAAGCTTCTACACGTGCGACATGCTAAATTTTGAATCCACAATTTATCGATTGGATATCGTTTTAAAAGAAAATCCACGTGGTAGGCTGCTGTTTTGGACGGTTGAACAGTAACATATCAATTTGGCAATTGGAAATTTGCAATTTCAGTGCTGTTTTGAGAGGAATTCCATGCAGAAATCTACGTTTTAGATTATTGAATAGTAACTTCCCAAATGGACTTTTCGACATTTTTATGGGTAACAATAAAGATAACATATATATATATATATATATATATATATATATCTGGGACACATTTTCGTAACAATTTTTTTTTACCATTGTTTCTATAATTCGCTTAAAAAACACTAATGTGAGTAAAATGTTTTGAGAAATTGACAGTTGGATGTAATTCTACTTATATAGATTTTGTATGCTAAAAATCACAGTAATCCAACAGTTGTTTTCTGAAAAATACCACTGTAAAAAATTATTATAATTAAAAACATCGCATTTTTTGAATGTGATATTTTTTAAAATTTGATCGTTGGATTAATTTGGTTTTTGACACATATGATTTGTATAAAAAGAGTATTTAATCCAATGGTTTGTTTCTCAAAATATTCGATCTAATTGATGTTTCGAGAATTGATTATAGAAACAACGGTAAAAAGAATGGTTAGATGAATGTGACCCTATATATATATATATAATTGACATATAGCCAATTTTATATGATAGTTCGTAAAACTGACCGTTGGATTAGATGCCTCTTTTCCGTATGTCATGCCTACAAAAAATTACAGTAATTCGACGGTTGGTTTTTAAAATAACTGTTGTTAAAAAAAATGGTGATATTTTGAAGAACAAATAAGTTGTATATTTTCACAATGACATATTTTATAAACCAACCGTCGGATCATTATGATTTTTTGTAGGCATGACATATAGAGGAGGAGCGGTTTACTTTTACGGTTATTTCCTCATAGGGATAGTTGGGATATGTATTTTGAAAAATCAATTGCTTGATTAGATACTTCTATTATATATTTCATGATCGTTAAAAATCACAATGATTCAATGGTTGGTTATTAAGAAAACTGATCATGAAAAAAACTTATTTTGTTTTTTTGTTTTTTAAAATGTTAGTTTTTTTTTTACTGATCATTTTCTCATGAACCAATCGTTGGATTACTATGATTTTTGGCATACATCACATACGTAATAGGAGTATTTAATCTAAAAGTTAATTTTCCAAAATACCTATCTCAATTATCCCAATAAGGAGTGGATCACAAAAGTTGAATTGTAGAAATTGACTCCGATAAAAATTCAAAAGTCGATTTCCTGTTTATTTTTAATTAGTTATTGAATTAGTTAGTTTACAAGTTCTGATAGAAAAGAAGAATCGAATAGTTTTTAGTGACCTTGTAACATGTGATTGCTATTGTTTTGATACTTACAAATAAGTAAATTGTAAGAATTAAAGCTTTATTTTCTTATATCTTATGCTTTCATTGATTAGATATGTTGCTCATATATAAATAA
>JAESVK010000163.1:505743-528691 GCA_017140935.1 Hamamelis virginiana
CTAAGTGTAGCATCAGTGGAAGAATATGATTCTAATAGAAGGTCTGTCCAATCTTTGGCCAGAGATGCAACGAGGGAGATGGACTTTGGTTCTGGAGAAGGCATGCATGATGATGATGTGCCACTAGTAGGTGATGTGGAACGTTGTGATACACATGGCACTGGGTTAGTGGTGAAGGAAATGGAGCTGGAAAGGAATGGTGATCTCCATGAGCTAAACGACCCTCATCCAATTTCAAATTTGAATTTGCTTGAGAAAGGGAAGGGTTGCATTGAGAATACAACGGGTTTGCTGGAAAAAGGCATTATTTTTTCTCCTATAAAATGCAATAATGAGCATAATCATCCTTTTAAGGAGGAATTGATTGAAGAAATAAGCAGAAGGCCATTGGAAGATGTCGATAACGTTGGTGGGGTGTGGTCAGAGGCAGGGGAATTTAATTTGGAAGTTGGGTTGGACTAGATTAATGGGTCGGAGGACATTGGAATTGCAAATCAAGGTTTCCAGAACGGTGTACAGCAAATCAGTGGGGAGGAGCGTTTAATGGAGGTGCCTATTGAAATGGTTCAATCCAAGCTTCTTGGAAGCCGGAAGGTAACTCTGCTGCTCAAATCCTATGTTTAAACGTAAAAAGCAAACTGTTAGAAGATCTACTTGACAACAAGAAAGGCGGAAGAAAGGGTAAGAAGAGGGTTTCTAAAAAGTATTCTAGAAGAAAGAAGGGAAGGAAGGTAGTGGTTGGTGATGAGTCAGCAATTGGTAAGGGAAAGGTTGATTTATTTTCTGTAGTGGGTGTCACGAACTGTACAAAAGGTGTGCGAGATGATGCTGAAGCAATTTGGGACTTAGGCAATATTGTGGATCTTGAATTTCCAGACGGGAAGGATGTATTCATACAGAAAGCAGAGGAAGCTGTGAAAAGGAACCGAAATTCACGGATTTAGTGTCGAGTTACTGATAGTAGATTGAGGGGGTGGGATGTTGCGTTTTGTCTCGTGGAATATCATAGGCTTGGGGAATAAATTAAAGAAGAGGGCTTTACAAAAATTAGTTAAGGATCAAAAAGCAGTTTTTGTTGGGGTTCAGGAAACGAAAGTTGATGTCACTGATGGGTATCGGGTTAAGCTCTTATGCGAAATTTCGGGATTCAAAGCTGAGTGGGTTCCGGCAGTAGGTGCAGCTGGGGTTTTATGTTTGCTTTGGGATGAAAATTTTTTCTCTTTGGAAGACTGCCACAAGGGAGAGAGGTTCATTGCTTTACTAGGCTCTATTATCCATTCTAATTTTAAATGTGTGATATGTTGTGTTTATGCCCCAAATTCTGATCAAGATAGAAGTTTGCTGTAGGAAGAATTAATTGATCTGAAAGAGAAATGGGAGGTGCCATGGATGGTTGGAGGTGATTTTAATGTTGTCTCTAATAGCGATGAGAGGAAAGGCTGTTTAGTTCTTTCGAGAGGGATGAGGGAGTTTAATCAGTTTATCATAGAAATGTAGCTGGTTGATTTTCCAATGATAGGTAGAAAATTTACTTGGTCAAATAAATTGAGTATGGCAGGTTGGATAGATTTCTTGTTTCTGAAGAATGTTTTGAATCATTCCCTGGTCTGAAATAGTGGGGGCTTCCTAAGGGGCTTTCTGATCATTGCCCTATTCTGTTGGGGGTTGAGTTGAAGGATTGGGGCCCGAAACCATTTTGATTCATTGATGCTTGGATGAATCACAAAGATTTTTGGAACTTTGTTGAAGTCAAATGGGTGGAGTTCAATTAATGTTAAGGGGAGGGCTGGTTTTGTTATCCAAAGGAAATTGGTGCTATTAAAGAAAGCGCTGGTTAACTGGAATAAACATGTCTTTGGCAATATAAATAAAAGAATCACGGATTTAATCATAAAGTTAGAAGATATGGATAAAGTTTAGGAATCAAGACCCTTTTCTGAGGATGAATGGAATTTGTACATGAAGAGTAAACAAATGTTATGGGAGGATCATAAAGATGAGGAGATGTTTGCTAGGTAGAGATCGCGAGTTTTGTGGCTGAAAGCTGGGGATAAGAACACTAAATTCCTCCATGCAGTGGTAAAAACGAGGCACTGGGGAAATTTCATGGATAGTATTGTAATTAATGGCAAGCAGTTTTCGGACCTTGAGATGCTTAAGTCTGAGGTTGTAGCTATTTTCAAAGGTTTTTTTCCTGCAGATGTTTGGGGGAGGCCATTGTTTCGAATTAATTGTGGTAGGAATCTGAGGGATACTAGCAAGTGTTGGTTGGAAAGGGCAATTTCGCAGGAAGAAATTTTTGAAGCTGTTCAAGACTGTGATGGTGGGAAGGCCCCAGGCCTAGATGGGTTCAATTTCAATTTTGTAAAGGGTGGATGGAAATTTTTGAATAGTGACATCTCAGCATTTGTTGAGGAATTCTTTCATTCTCCTTTATCGATAAAAGAAATCAACTCTTATTTTATTTCACTCATTCCAAAGGTGAGTTGCCCAGTTCAACTTAAAGATTGTAGACCAATTTCATTGGTTGGTGTTCTATATAAGATTGTGGCAAAAATTCTTGCAGCAAGAATTAAGAAGGTTCTGCCAGAAGTAGTTGGTGAAATGCAGGGAGCTTTTATTGGGGGGAGGCAAATTTTAGACAGTATATTAGTGGCCAATGAAGTTGTGGATTTTGTAAAAAAGAATAAACAACGATGTGTGATTCTTAAAGTGGATTTTGAAAAAGCATATGATTGTGTGGATTGGAATTTCCTTGATAAGTTGATGGCCTCTATGGGGTTTGGTTCTGGCTGGAGAAAGTGGATAATGTCATGTGTATCTTCTGCAAGAGTTTTTGTGTTGGTAAATGGTTCCTTTACGGAAGAGTTCAAGTTGGAAAGAGGTTTGAGACAAGAGGATCCCCTTTCCCCAATTTTGTTTGATATTGTTGTGGAGGGCTTAAATATTTTGGTTGAGTCTGTAAAAAATAAGGGTCTATTTAATGGTATTTTGTTGGGTGTTTCTAGAGTGTGTATCTCCCACTTGCAATTTGCAAATGACACTATATTTTTTTTTGAATGGGGTGCGTTAAGAATTTGCTCCATCTTTTTGAATTGATGTCTGGGCTTCGAGTTAATTTCAACAAAAGCTGCATTATAGGAGTGGGTATCAGTATAGAAGAGTTGGATTTATTCTCTACATATTTGAATTTTCAGGTTGGGTCTCTTCCGCTTCAATATCTTGGTGTCCCGCTTGGTGGCAATCCAAGATCCAAAGTTTCATGGCGGCTTATCATTGATAAGTTCAAAAGCAGGATTTCTGGGTGGCAGTTTAAATATCTTTCCCTGGGGGTAGGAATGTTTTTTTAAAGTCTGTTACTTTTAGCCTGTCTACCAGTCTACTATATGTCGATTTTTAGAATGCCGTCTGAGGTGATTAAAGAGACAGAGAAAATTATGAGAAAATTTCTTTGGGGTGGAAAGAGGGATAAAAGGAAGCTATCTTGGGTTAGGTGGGATAATTTAATGAAAAGTAAAAGGAAGGAAGGTTTGGGTCTTGTTTCTTTGAAACTTAGGAATAAAGCACTATTATTCAAATGGTGGTGGAGATTCGTAGTTACTAATAAAGCCTTTTGGAAGGATGTGTTGGTTGCAAAATACAGGAGTGGGGTTGGTTTCAACTCTCCAAAAATGGGTCAGAATAATAAAATTTCTGCAATATGGAAAGAAATTTTGAAAACTTGGTGGCCATCATCATCGTCTATTGACTATGGTTTGAAAGAAGGGGTGAGGGTGGCTGTTGGTAATGGGTCCTTTGTTAAATTTTGGCTTGATGTTTGGGTTTTAGATGTGGCTATTATAGATGCATTTCCAAGATTGTTTGTTATTGATTCAAAGAAAGATGCAATGATTTCAGATGTTGGTTCTTGGGTAAATGACATATGGGTTTGGAACATAAAATTTAGAAGATCTTTATTTGCTTGGGAGGAGCATTTATTGGAAGATTTGTTGCAGCGACTGGCACTTGTGAGGTTGTGTAGCTTTGGTAGTGATCAAATTATCTGGAAACATACTCCATCAGGTAAGTTTTCAGTTAACTCATGTTACAGGGTTCTTAAAGATAAAGTTTATGGTTTAGAAAATCAAATTGAGTGGAAGGTTTGGAAGGGTGTTGCTCCACCAAAAACGGAATCGTTTTGCTGGTTATTAGCTATGGGCAAAGTTCCTGTTAGAAAGTCGTTACTTGATAAAGGCATCATTTGCTCTAATTCTGAAGCGTTATGTCCTTTGTGTGAAGACGCTTTAGAAGAAATTGATCATGTGTTCTTGAGATGTAAATTTGCATGGTTGGTTTGGTATGGTATATTTCAATGGTGGGGGTGTATTGGGTACAACCTGAAACATTTTATCAGTTATTATTGTGTTAGGATATTGTAGTAAAGGGTGGTCTGTTTAAAATTATATGGGAAACTTTAATCTATGGTGTCTTATGGTCAATATGGTTAGCTAGAAATGAAAATGTATTTAAAGGGAGAGATTTTGTATAGAGTGAGGTGGTTGAAAAAGTTAAATTTCGTGTTGCGTCTTGGGTTAAGGCTTTTAGAGTGGAGTTGGGCTTCTCGGTGGAGGATTTTATTAGAAATATAGAGGGGGTTAGGGGTTGGCATATTAGAAAGAAAAAGGCTAGAGTCCTTGCTAGTTGGAGGGCTCCGAATATGGGTACACTTAAATCTAATATTGATGGGGCTGTTGTTGGAAAGCCAGGTCCTAGAGGGATTGGTGGGGTGCTTAGAAATGATTTGGGTTGTGTCCTCTGTATATTTTCTGTAAGTGTAGGGGTGGTGGATTCTAATTTGGCAGAACTTTTTGCTATTAGGGAGTCCCTTCGCTTGTTTTCAGCCTCGGTTTGGAAGTCCTCTAAAAGTCTTTTAATAGAATCAGATTCTATAGTTGTAGTCTCATGGGTGAAAGGTGAATCATTCATTTGGAAATACAAGTTTGTGATCAATGAGATACACTCCCTCATGGAAAATATTGGCTTGGTCACTGTTGTTAAAGCTCCTCGTGAAGTAAATAGTATGGCAGATTTTTTTGCAAAGCAGGGCGTTAATAGATGTATCCCTCTTGTTGCTTGGCTGTGAATGAATGGGGTTTTGTTTGCTGTCTTCGGATGATTTTTCAATTATATTCCAGCTTTGTGTGGTATTGTTGATTGGTGGATTGTTGGTCTAGTGTGTTGCGGTTCTTTTGCTTATTAGAAGGGCTCTTTGAAGGCTGTGTGTAGACATCCATTTTTGACCATGAGTATGGTCATTAATGGTTGCCTGTGATTAGAGGTGAAATAGGGTGTTAAAACCCTAAGTTGCCAGTTTTACCCTTGTGAGTAGTTAATTAGAGGTCATTATTGCATGTAGGTTTTTAGGTCAGATTGAGTCGGTTCTTTTTGCATTTAGTTTTTAGAGAGTCTAAGAACATCCCTATAAAATTTCATGGCATTCTGAGCCAGGCTTGATAAGAAATAAGGCATTTTGTGACTTAAAGGGCAGTATTGTCTTTTGAATCACAAAGGCTCTGAATGACTGTCAATCTTGTCTCGAATGGTCTTAAGACTTTGGCATAGATATTTAAGGTGTGTTTGGTGGCTAAGTTGATCAGTGGCAAGGTCTGTTGAGCCTTCTGGCTCATGTCTGGCTTTTGAGGCTTAAAAAGCCCCTTTCAAGCTCAGAATTAGGGTTTCAACCGCGAACGACCAGATTTGATCTTTTTATCAAACCAAAGCCTTCAAAGGCTCCAAAACACTTTCTTAGAATGTTTTAAAACTTGTTTCAAGAAGAATAAACGATTTCGAGAGCGATTGGTTAGTAGATTTCAAAACTCTAATTTGGACCCGGCAGGCCCTAAACAGCTAATCGGTCTACTTTTCCCCAAAACTTTGACTAAGGTCAACGCATTTTCACTTCAAACACTTCTTAAAACATGGTGAATCGAATCACGATTGGTTTGGCGCTTGAATCGTCAAATTTGGACTTAAAACGGGCCCGAAAAGCAGAAAAAAGCCGAAACCGGGTTGAAATTGGCTGAAATAGACCCACATAGGGGAAAATTGGGCTCAAAGCTCGATGACCATCCACCTAGGGATGGTCAACCGTCCTTGAGGGATGGCCAAACGTCCCCTAGTGGATGGTCATCCGAGCTTTTTGCGTTCAGCTGCTATTTTTCAGTCTTTTTCCTGCTCAGGACTCTTCCAAGTGCTTGCCAAGTGTCTAGCTCTGCTTTGGGGACTTTGGGATGAGTTTGAAGACCTTGGAAGGCTGGATTAGAGCCCTTGGATCATTCCTAAGAGATTTAATTTGAACTATTGATCAATTCCAAGCTTCCCTATAAATGGAGAGCCCTAAAATCAATTTGAGAACACACATTAAGGCATTTAGAGAGCTAAACTTGAAGAGTAGAAGCTTAAGGTACTATATTTAGTCCTTTAGCATCCTCAACTATATTTTTGAAGTCTTTGAAGGTTAGAAAAGAAGCTAAGAGCAAGGAAGAAGGAAGTAAAAAAGGTTAGTTCGATTAAATATTGGGTTTGTCAACAGAATTATCCTCCACAGGACTTAAGAAGGGTCTTGATGTTTTGCTTGCTCGTGAAGGCAAAGCGTTAGCTGACGGCAGAGAGCTTGATGCCATTCTCTCTTCTTATAGTGTTGCTTCTGGTAGTGGCAGTGGTAGAGATGGTGGAGAGGGAAGTAAGGTTGATGGGCCTGGTCAATACTGCTCGGACCATGCTACCACGTCTCATAGTCCTGCTGTGGGTGAAGGCAGTGAGGGGGATTCTTTGGAACATGTTGAGGATGAGAGTGTGTGTTGCTCTTGTGGCAGTGATGAAGGTTGCTCCGCTTGCTGTGCTAGTGAGTGTGATGGTGAGGTTAAGGATGGAGAGGTTGAGGGGCTGTCCATTACTGAAGGTGAGGGGTGCATCAATGGTGATTTGCAGGCGATCTCGTCCCTGGTAGATGTTGTGAATGATGGGGCTCGTATAGGTCCAGCTCAAGCCGTGCTAATTTCCAATGTCAATGCATCTGTTGTTGATCCTCCATATAATCTCGGGGTGGCTGTGTCAGGTGGTGCAGGCGCTGTTGCAGGTGTGGAACCTGTTTTGGCAGCTCCAGCTGGTGGCCCGTTGTTACAGGATATGCATGCTTTGCTTGCGGGTAATAGGAAGGAGGTAAGTAATGAAGATGATCTTGCATTTAATGCAGATCCTTATTGCGAAGTGGCGGGAAGCAAAGTGGATTTCCACGAAATTATAGTAAGAGGGATTGTGTCTGCGTGTGAGGTTGTTTCTCAAGGGCGTGACTCACGAGAGGTGTCCCATGATGGGGATGAAGTTAAAGCAGTAAATGCTTGTGCATTAAAGGCACGTCAGATTTTAAATGCAACTCAGACGTGTCCTTCTATTTGTGCGCATTCTGGTTCCTCTCCAGCTAGAGTTATTCATTGCCTCGATTTGCAAGGTAAGTCGTGTGAGGATATTGCTGGTGGGACCGGATCCCAAGGCTTGGATTTGCGTGAGGCGAACTGTGCAAGCCATACTCCTTCTCTGTTTGAAAGTGATGTTGGCGCGGGACCCAGTGAGGTTAATTCATCTTCTGTTGGAAAGCTTGCATTAAATGGGTGTGATGTTGGCGCGGGTTCCCATAGACCCAAGCTTGGAAATGTGGCGGTTTGCGCTTTTAATGGAAGTCATGGGTGTATTTCGCGAGGTCCTGCAGATGAAGTGGGTGGATCATGTGGGCCCGGGGCTAAAGGCAATGTGGATGTGGCTGCTAGACTTGCGCAAGTGGAGGCTTACTCTGACTTGGGTGGAGTGAATGCAATTAGTGCATTAAATGCCAATGAATTATCTTGTCCACGTGGAACTACAAGTGGTGTGACTAGTTCTCAAGGCTTGGATGTCCAAGCGAATTTGGACCCTCTTTTGGTCAGCATAGATGATTTAAAAGATTTAAATGCTTTTAATGGAGTGGTTAAAGTCCGTGATGTGGGTGCATGTGCTGGCAAAGATAGTTTTATATCTTCCAATAGGCATGGGGCTGCCGCAAGTCATGATGGGAATGGGCTTCATGTGGGTGGTAATGGTTTAGAATTTTTTAAAAAATTTGGGGCTGATGCCCAAGCTTCTATTCATGCCCGTGATGTCCCTAAGCCTGTGGGGTTTGCTACTGTATTGCATGATAGGCATTTCCCTCCTTTAAAGTCGTCTTTCCGGGGTGACGATCGTAGTTTTGGTTCTTCTGTCTGGAATCGTTCAAAGCCTAAATTACAGAAGCTTATGAAAATCGAGGTGGGTTCGGATTTGAATGGTAAGTTCACAATTCCCAAAGCTGTTATTGATGTGGGTGAGAAATTATGGGAATTTGCAATTGTGGGGCACATAATTGATAAAAATTTACCGTTTTATTTGGTAAAGGACTGGGTTCTTCGTAACTGGGGAAATGTTGTGACTGAAATTATCAAGCTGGAACCGGGTTTTTTCCTATTTAA
This sequence comes from Hamamelis virginiana, assembly GCA_017140935.1. Lineage (NCBI taxonomy): Eukaryota > Viridiplantae > Streptophyta > Magnoliopsida > Saxifragales > Hamamelidaceae > Hamamelis > Hamamelis virginiana. The sequence goes on from JAESVK010000163.1 coordinate 514,263, forward strand.
ATTTGGTAATGAATTTACCCTGAATAATATTTTGAATGGTGGCCCAACCTTCATTGCTGGAAAGCTTATGGTGATTAAAAGGTGGACTGTTGGTATGGTGTTGGAGAAGGAATATTTTTCCAAAATTCCTGTTTGGGTTATTTTAAAAAATCTTCCAATAGTTCTTCGTTCTATTGAAGGTTTGGAGTTTATAGGTAGCACCCTGGGTAATCCTCTTTTCGTTGATTTGAACAACTTTGCAAGGATATGTGTCGAAATTGATGCGGATAAAGCTATTCCTAACTCTTTGGAGTATGATTTGGGTAAGGGAGTTACTGCCAAAATTTTGTTTGAGTTCCCTTGGAAACCTTCTAGATGCAACAGTTGTAAAGTGTTTGGGCATTCTTCCCAGAAATGTCCCTTGGGCCAGTCCTCTGCTTCGTCTCAAGTGTGGAAGGTTAAAGAGAGTCCTCCTTCTGTTCCTGTGGCATCGCCTAAGGTTGCTTCCATTACTGTCAGTAAATCTAAGGATTGTCGTCCCTCTCCTTCAAAGGTTATTTCCACTACTCCTGATTGCCCTAGTGAGTGGAATGAGGTTTCCTCGTTAAAAGGTAAATTAAAGTCAGGGGTTAGTCAGGCTGTTGTTCCTGCTGCAAGTTCAGACTTTGGTAAAAATTCGTTTGAGGCTCTCTCTTGTGATGATGACTCTGATCCCTCCCTGGATTGTGATGTTAGAACTGATACTGGTGTTGACCCTCCTGATCCTCCAGTGTCTTCAAGAATGAGGTTACGTGACAAACTGCATGGGTTTAAAAATGCTAGAAGGAAGGGCTCCGGTCCTTTTTAGTGTTTTTATTTTTATCCCTATCCTCTTGGGTTGTAAGAGGTTTCTCTTGGTTGCCTGATGGCGTGTGTGCCTGGTGGCTGTTATCCTTTTGGGGTTTTTGCCTGGTTGGCGCTTGTGCTTGTTCTCTTTTTTTGGATAATAAATATTTTTATTACCAAAAAAGAGAACAAGAAAAAAAAAAAAATATTGGGTTTGTTTTAAATAAGTTTGCATACTTCTTCTTCTTCTTCTTCTACTTCTTCTTCTTCTTATTTCTTCTTCTAGGCTATGTTAGGGATAGGGTACCTAAGTTGGGTATTCAAAGGTTAGGATTAGCTGCATATAAGTTAGCATATGAATTTTCTGCATTTAAGAGTTTCATATAAATAAAATCAAGTCTAGTTTGTTTGTTTTGAGTATGCTAAATTAGTATAGGTCAATAGGAACATGCTTAGGTTTGTTTATACCATTCATTCTTATGTTTAATGTTTGAAATATCATATGAATTGTGTTCGAGGGAACAAGCTAAGGTAAATCCCTTCCCTTATGTTTAAAATTGGTGTTTTCAAGCATGATATATGATTATTTTGGTCAGACAAATGCGCCTAATTATTATAATATGCCGCCTGTAATAGGGCCGGCAAATCCCTATGTAGATCAAATGTCGACGGTCCCGCCATTAAGGCTCAGGGGGCAACCTTCTATGCTTCAAATAGGCAAGAACATCACACATAATAGATATCAAGGTGCATTAAGACAACCACCAGTGTTAGATCGCAATGATATTTTTAATATGATTCAAGAGGTGGTTGGACAAAACCCAACAAGAAGAATGAACAGACCTACATATAGGAAACCTTATCCGGAGTGGATAGACCGTAATTATAAATTCCCACGAGGTTTTAAAATTCCTGAATTTTCATTGTTTTCTGGTGATGGGAATCAATCTACGGTCGAGCACATCGGAAGGTTTACCATGTGGTGAGTTTTACAAATTAAGGTTGTTTGCAAGTTCTTTGACTAGACATGCGTTTACTTGGTACATTAACTTGCCGTCTAATTCTGTTGGGACTTGGTGAGATATGGAAGAAAAATTCCATACTCGGTTTTTTAGAAATGAGCATGAGGTTACTATGGCAGACTTGTCTAGATATAGACAATTATCTGGAGAGTCGGCTGAAAAATATTTAGCTCGTTTCAAAATTGCTAGAAGTAAATGCATGGTTTATTTGCCTGAAAAAGAATTTGTTAAATTGGCGCAAAATGAGTTAAATATTGAGTTACGCAAAAAGTGTGATGGAATGGAATTTGATGATTTATTTGAGTTGTTAGCTAGAGTAGCAAGATATGAATGGTTATTGAAGGAGGAATCCCAAATGAAAAGTTCATCTTTGGGTACCTACTATCATGATCCAAATTACGATATTGCTATGGCTAAAATTATTACAAAGAAACCCATTGTATGCCAGGCCTTGCATAAAAAAGATAAGGATGTCCCAATTGTTCAAGCTTCTGGGAAAAATGTTTATGAGACATCCAAACAGTACTCTTTTGATATATCTAAGGCAAGTGAGATTTTTGACCATCTTTTAAATGCTAAAGTAATCAAATTATCTTATGGACATAAAATCTCACCGCCTGAAGAGTTGAAAAAAGTAGAGTACTGTAAGTGGCTTAATTCGAAAAGACATAATACTAACGATTGTATTGTTTTTCGAAATGTGAAACAGTATCATATCGATAAGGGATTGTTAAAATTCCCTGACAAAGATAAGCAACAGATGGAAGTGGAGGTGGAAACTTTCCCACCAACTTTTGGGCTCGGCGTAGCATCAGTTGATTTTCGCCGAATGCTCACACCCATGTCACCATTCAACCAAAGAGGGTCAATGCGCAGCTACATCCAGATGAATGGTTATAATCATGGGGGATGAAGGTTCTATCAGAATAATGGACGGATTAATTTTCCGTCTAGGCCAAGGAATTATTCACATACACTCTGTCAAAGGTGTGAGACTGAAGTGCAATTGGCCTAGATTCGAGTGGAAGCCGAGAATAACTTTTCCATAGATGCAAAACCAATAGGAAAGGTCAACACTGATTCAGCACAGTATTCCAAGGTGTAGACATCCATTTTTGACCATGGGAAGGGTCATTAATGGTTGCCTGTGATTAGAGGTGAGATAGGGTGTTAAAATCCTAAGTTGCCAGTTTTACCTTTGTGAGTAGTTAGTTAGAGGTCATTATCGCATGTAGGTTTTTAGGTCAGATTGATTCGGTTCTTCTTGTATTTAATTTTTAGAGAGTCTAGGAACATCCTTGTAAAATTTCATGGCATTCTGAGCCAGGCTTGATAGAAAATAAGGCCTTTTGTGATTTGAAGGGCAGTACTGTCCTTTGAATCAAAAAAGCTCTGAATAACTGTCGATCTTGTCCCAAATGGTCTCGAGGCTTTGGTATGGATATTTAAGGTGTGTTTAGTAGCTAAGTTGATTAGTGGCAAGGTTTGTTGAGCCTTCTGGTTCATGTTTGGCTCTTGAGGCTCAAAAGGCCCTTTCAAGCTTAGATTAGGGTTTCGAACGGGAATGACCGGGATTCGATATTTTTATCAAATCAAAGCCTTCAAAGGCTTCAAAACACTTTTTTAAAATGTTTTAAAACTTGTTTCGAGAAGTATAAACGATTTCGAGAGCGATTGGTTAGCAGATTTCAAAACCCTAATTTGGGCCCGGTAGACCCTAAACAGCTAATCGATTGACTTTTCTCTAAAACCTTAACTTCAGTCAATGCATTTTCACTTCAAACACTTCTTAAAACATGGAGAATCGAATCACAGTCGTTTTTGGCGCTTGAATAGACGAATTTGGACTTAAAACGGGCCCGAAAAGCCGAAAAAAGCCGAAATTGGGTCAAAATGGGCTGAGTTAGGCCCAAAATAGGACAAAATTGGGGCAAAGGCTCGATGACCGTCCACCTAGGGATGGCCAACCGTCCTTAAGGGATGGCCAACCATCCCCTAGTGGATGGTCACCCGAGCCAATTGCCAGAAATTGCAAAAATCAGAGTTTTTTTCCCCCTAGGACTCTTCCAAGTGCTTGCCAAGTGTCTAGCTCGGCCTTGGGGACTTTGGGATGAATTTGAAGACCTTGGAAGGCTAGATTAGGGCCCTTGGATCATTCCTAAGAGATTTAAACTCAGCAATTGATCAATTTCAAGCTTTCCTATAAATAGAGAGCCCTGAAATCAGTTTTAGAAGACATTAAGGCATTTAAAGAGCCAAACTTGAAGAGTAGAAGCTTAAGGTACTATATTTAGTCCTTTAGCATCCTCAACTATATTTTTGAAGTCTTTGAAGGTTAGAGAAGAAGCTAGGAGCAAGGGAGAAGGAAGCAAAAAAGGTTAGTTTAATTAAATATTGGGTTTGTTTTAATAAGTTTGCATATTTCTTCTTCTTCTTCTTCTTCTTCTTCTTCTTCTTCTTCTTCTATTCTTCTTCTTCTTCTTCTTCTTCTTCTTCTTCTTCTATTCTTCTTCTTCTTCTTCTTCTTCTTTTATGTCCATACCTGTTAGAGATATGCCCTAAAACCAATCCTAAAGTGCATATCTATTTCATATTAGGATAAGAAGGTATTACTGATCGTCTATATATTCAATTATATGTACGATAATGTCCATGAATAAATGATAAGAGAAATATGTATCTCAAGTTTGTTGAGATATGAAGACTCATATTTCTCATACACATTTATTCTAAAAGTGTTCCTGCTCATAGGTTTATTGAAGAGGACATTTATTGAATCGACAAGAGTAGCACAGATTTAAACTAACTCCAATGGGAGGATAGGTAGTCTTTCCTATCAGTGTAGTGACACTTAGGTTAATCTGTGGGTGCATATTAGAGAATATGTACACTGAACATGATCTACTAGAATATTCCTATGGATATTAAGTTAAAGGAATATTCTTATGTTACGTCCATTTGGTAATCCTAAGACTGAGACACCATGGATGTCTTATGCCTGAGTTGTTAGGGTTTGATAGTGTTTTATACAGCCTTGATCTTAAGGTTGTAGTTGGCACTCATTGGCTCTAATAAGTCTTGCATGAAGGCATATGAGTGGTCAATAAGGAATCATCACTCTTAGTGTTATGAGAGAGAATGTCAGGGTCAGTTCTCAAATATAACTCTCAATGTGAATCTCTGGCCAGAGTGATAGATGAAATATGAAAGGGTTTCATAGGGTTCATCTTATTGAGATTATAATTTGAAGAACATGTGACAAGAAAGTTAAGATAGGGTTTTGACTTATATCCATACACTAAATATCTTAACTATGACATTAGGGGATGAAGGATTAAGTAACAAGAAGGGTTCACATAGTTCTGCTATTCACCCAAACCTAGGGCATGTCATGACACATTGCTAGACGTCACTCATGACCAGTGAAAGCCTATTGATAAATGTTATCAATGAGGGCATAATTGGAATAGTTTCAATTAAACCTTTAAATAGAAAGTTTCTATTTTAGGAGACATGGAGATGTCCCTAGTCACTGCTAGGTTGGGGTGAACCCAATTGGTCACAGACAAACAAAGAGTATAAGAGGGTCTCTTGAATTAAAGAGAGAAGGGAATTTCCTAAAATTAATTCTATTAATAACCTTGTGTTATATGAGGAATTAAGTTATATATTAATTAGTAATATATAAAAAGAATTAAGTTATTTTTGGAAATAAGTATTAAATAGAAACCCTAGGGGTTTTCTATAAATACTAGTTGATGAGACAAGCTAGCACTAAGCCTCCCATCATCAAATTAGAGAAAGAGTTTCTCCCCTCTCCCAAGCTTGATTCTTCCATTGTAGAGAAGTTTTAAGGATTCAAGTGATCTTGTATTCGTGTGGATACCGTTGGAGACTTCATCGCGTTGAAGTTCAAGATCAAGGATTGCAAATCGAAAGACGAATCAAGTAAGATTTATTTATGTTTGATAAATTTATTTGATTGTATGTATATCACATGTCCCTATGCTTGTTCGATTCTTGGTTAGGATATTCGATGATGGAATCTTCTTTATTAAAATTTTTATTTTGTCTTCCGCTGCGATTCCATGTATTTCGAACGATTCCTTTCAGTGGTATCAAAGCCAAATCAAGCATGGACATGTGTTTAATGATGGCAAGAATGGATTTAATTAATTAAAATCAAAAATCAATGGTTTTGGAAGCCATGGTGATTTCGGCCATGAGAGGTTTTCATGAACCTCTTGTGTATTACTTGTTGTTTTGGTATTTAAATGGCTACTAGGATTTTTTGTAACCCTAGCTAGGTCACAGCCATGAGGAGAGGCAGCCCTATAAGGTTCGGCAATATGGGATTTTACCCCAATGTTGTTTTGTTTTGAGATTTTAATAAAACCCCTAAAAGGTTTAGGGTTTACTCTCTAATCTCTCTATCAATTTCGGACCCCTTAGGGTTTAGTTTCTATATGATTAGATCATTAGGGTTTGATCTCCATGGTATGAAGATGCTTTGTTGATGATCAAGTCCCCTCCAAGGTACACGCCTCTCTCTCTCTTCTCTCTCTCTCTCCATTCGGCCACTTAGGGTTTATGAACCCTAACATGGATCTTTAATGATCTTGTTTATGATTTGGATTATGGTAACCCTATAATCATTAAACATGATTGAATCTTGGATTTTTGGAAACCCATGAAGAATGGATGAAGTTCTTGTTTTTGGAAAACATGAACAAAAGCTTGTTTTTAAGAAAAACTAGTTTCAATGGTGTTTAGGGTTTTTGATTACCCTAATAGGGATTTCGGCCATGGGGTTTTACACCCTCATGGATTTCGGCTACTAAGGTTTTTCAAACCCTAGAATGTATTTGCATATATCTTGATTAATTTTAAATAGTTTAAATATTGATTCTTGATTAATGCAAATAACTTAGTTTAAATTCATTTAAACATGTATATTGATGAAGCTTGTTAAAGAGTTCAACAATGGTGTATTAGGGTTCTTTGAATCCTTGTATTCATCATCAATGGTGGCTGATTTTAGGTTTTAGAAACCCTAAACTAAAATAGGAAAATTTCCTAATTTGATTTTAGGAATCCCTAAATGTCAAACTACGAAATTCCTAGTTTCTATTTTGTGAATTATTTGATTTAGGAAAGTTTCCTATCTTTGATTTGATTCTTTCTTATTTTTAATGATTACAATATAGATTATATTGCAGCATATTTGGAGTTTATGGAAACCCTAAAAGGGTTAGATTATGGTAAGATTCCCTAACCCTAACCCTAGCACACTCTCTCTCTCCCACTATGATTTTCGGCCACATGGGTTTGGAACCCTAGTGTGCCTTAATTATTTTATGTTTTCATGATCTTATGTTCTTGATGAAAAGTGTTTTTATAAAACAATTTTAGTGTTCTTGAGAGATTGTGAAATTCATGTGATGAGTTATTGTTTTTAATTGCTTAAAAACATTTATGGATGTTGCTAGATGATATATAAATATGTTAAAAACGTTTTAGCATGCTTGTATATTGAAAGGATTAATTTTGAAATCGCTTTGAAATTAAAACTGGGTTGCTGTTTTTCTGGGCAGCAATCATGAAGCTTTTATAAAATCCATGGAAAATAGCTTCTGGGATTTTTGAAGCTTGCCACCTATTGACTTCATTAATATAAGGTCTCAACAAAGTCTAGGAAGGGTTCCCTTGATTTTTAATGACCTAGAATAGCCACACAAGATTTTTTGTGAATAAGAGTCAATTCTGGAAAATCTGACTCTCTGTCACAAAATGTCTCTAATTGATACCAAACATTGGAATCAAGTCTTGAGACCCCTGCCATTGTTTAGAGGACTGAAAAACCTAGTGAATTGAAGTGTTTCCATGACTTAGTTCACTTTAGGTTATACCCAATAAATGCATTTGTGCACAAATTCCATATTCTGCCATGGTTTGGAGTTAGTGTCACAAATTGCCTTGCCTTAAAGTGATACCAAACGTTGGAATCACTAAATGAGACCTATGCCATTTGAAAGATGACTGAAAATCCTTGTGAAATAGAGTATTCTCACATTTTAAAAGTTTGTTTTAATATAGGAAAGATTAGTCCCAAAACAGTAGCTGAATTCATAGTTTTGTGAAAAACTGGGTTTGTCTTTTCAAGAATTTTTGGTTTTGAGTTATTATTTAATTCCTTCCATATAGGTTAATATTGATTAATCTATAATGCATATTAAAGTGTTAAATGCATGATAGGAATTATGAGATTAATTTCTTAAATTAAATTCTATTTATTTAAAACCCTAATAGTGTTAATTGGGAGTTTTACTTAAGAAAAGACACTTTTACATTCATATGAGATATGATGGTTTTGTTTTAAATGAGATTTAAAAGATTGTTAGTATTGTTATGAGATAATAATAATAATAATATTGACTTTAATTATTAAATGCCATTGCCATCATTGCCTTTCTTTTATTATTGTTGTTTTTATTTATGCAATGAGTTTGTATAAATATGAATGGATAATTATGGACTTAAGACCAATTAAATGAGATGTGATTGGCCGCATTAGATGTGTTGGATTATTTTAAGGGTTGTATTTAAAGTTGTTTAAATTTAAGTGATGTAATTAATTTGGGGCTTGCATGCCTCTTTCCCTCTCAATCCCTATGTATCCCCTATCTCCTTAATCCCCTTCTTTCTTTTATTTTAAATGTAATATTGGATACTTGGTGGAGCATGGTGGACTTGAGGTGCATGGTGGAGTTTTGTACGAGAGGAAAAGGCAAGTACTTGAGAAGGACTTGGCGAGTACTTCAAGACTTTTCGAAAATCTTTTAGTCTTGATATAATAGTTACATAGTTTTAATTACGATCACCTAACCCTCGTTATAGACCTAGGGTTCATCTTATTGGCTCAAAGAATGAACTCACCCTAAAAGTCCATAATTAATCCAAGGCCCATTAATATATGAGATGTATGCTTGGTAGGGGGCCTTGACCTAATTTATTATATGTTCAAGATAAATCCACCATAGCCTCTAGTAGGACAGTGGGAGGATAATCGAGAACTAATAATAAAGTTTGGTCTAAACATTATATGTATATTTGATATATATGTGATGCATGTGATGTATCTTTATTTTAAATGAGACCTCTTTTTACAAAACCCCTTTTAATTCAAAATTAAGTTGTAAGGAAGAGGCCTTGGGCTTTATCCTAGCCTCCCATCATTACATGATAGGTGGATTCTTAAGGTAGATGTGTTTGGCTGCAGATATGCGGGAACATGTTTATCCTGAGGGTTCATACTGTCTTGTTTTAATATTGGATATCATAAGGTGCGATAATGGTGTATCCCAAGAACCTATTATGTGAGGGGTACAACATTCAATTGACCATACTTATGCGAATGATGGATGTGACTTAACTAAATAGTACTATCCAAGAACCTATTATGTGAGGATACTACAATTTAGAGGCTAAATGATGATTGGAATTTGCTTTAGAAGCATTAGGATAAGAGTTATCCACTCATTAAGGGTTAGTATCCAAGAACCTATTATGTGAGGATTACTAATTTTTAATGGGACCCCAATCCCTACTATGGAAATTCAGATGATGAAATTCCCGAGTCTCATCTAAGGGAGTATGAGATTTGATTAAAATAGTGGGAGGTACCATAAGACTTAAAAACCAATAGGTATTTATGTTTTGAATAATATGAAATTTACTATTATTATTTTCTGTTGTAGATGGCTCCACTAAACCCCTTATCAAGAATCCTTGATGACAACCGTTTGACTGGTCTTGATTCCCAAGAATGGTTAAATAATTTAAAAGTTATCTTAACCTCCGCAGATACGATCAAAAATGTCATTAGTACCCCATATCCCAATACCTTATCGGATAAAGCTATTGAGGAAGAGATAAAGGGTGATGTGCACTTTGAGAGTACACGATCAATTTTATCAAATCTTAAGGATTTGTATAGCTCACAAAATGGAATTGTAAGGTACAATGCTATAGGTGAACTTTATTCCTGTAAGATGATAGAAGGATCATCCGTTCATGAGCATTGTCTCAAAATGATCCAAAATATCAACTCCTTAAACAATCTAGGTGTTATTATAACATCTGAGATGGATATTGACATACTGCTTCATTCCCTGCCTGCAAGTTACAAACCATTCATCAATGATTTTCACATGTCTGATGTGAATTTAAATTTGTCTTTGACTGATTTGATAAACAAGTTAGTAACTGTTGAGAAAACCTTGAAAGAGGAATCCAAAGGAAATGTATTGACTATTAATGGAGTTTCAACTTCTAATACTGAGCCTAATGGCAAGGGAAAGAAGAAGAAATCCAATAATAAGTCAAAAGGAGGAATGAAGATGAGAAAGTATAAAGGAAAGGGTTTCCACTGCGGTAGAATTCATTACTGGAAATGGAATAGCAAGAAGTACCAGGCTTCGTTGAAGAATGATTCTTCTGATGGTACGTCTTGTATTTGATTTACTAATTGAGAATTAGTATTATTTTGCTTTAAGGTATGAGATACCTAACTATGTTTTTTCTTGTACAATGCGATTGTATGTAGGAGACAAGGGGAAGCAAAAGGTCGAGTAGATATTCAGATTTCAGTGTTTTGGAAAGGATCAAGAGTTGCTGCCTTCAACACTATAGCTCAATTCTTGACTAGTTTATTTAGGATTTGATGAACTTTTAATTATTGCCAGTTTGTAATAAATACTTCTTTAGAAGTTTATTATTTAGTTTTGAATATTTCGATTATTTAAAACAGTTTATTTATAATATTGATTATTTGGATAATTTCTGGCAATTAATTTTAAAGTTCTAAATTCTTCATGAATGCTATTAAATATATATATATATGATTCAACCATGTAGGGTTATATTAATAAATGAATCTTGACACTTTGCTTGAATTCATTAATTAATATAATTCAATCATCTTATTTATAAGGAGATTAAAAGGATAATACATGAGATGTATAAACCTTACATTTAGTTTGAAATACTTCATATCTATTTTGAATATTTGAAAGTGTTCAAAGAATTCAAAACTATGAATATTTGAAGAGTTCAAATTATTCATTTGAAGTAAAGCTAAAAGGAAAATATTGAGAATATTTTAGTTGAATCATTTATATAAACAGGACCTTAAATATGTTAAACGTTGTAGTTTAAAGATTTATTTTAAATATGAGATATTTCAAATAAACCTTGAAAGCTATGCTTTCTTTAATAAAGAGTTATTAGAAAGCAATGGCATGTGGGTTATGGCATATGGGCCTTATGGAAAGTTTATGGACTTTTAAGGTTGGGCCCAACTAGAGCCATTAGCTGAGCCCTAGGTCTAATGTGGGTTATGTGATCGTAATTTTAACCTGTAACTATTACATAAAAGAAAAGAACTTCTTAAGGTCTTCTCTTTGTCCTCCCACTGCTCCATGTATCCTCGGGTCCACCACGTACCTTCTCGATCTTCAAAGTATATTTACAATAAACAAAGAAAGGGTATAAAGGAATAGGGGAATACATTTGGGAGAAAAGGGAGAAGGCATGCAAGCCTTAATTAAAATTACATCACAAAAATTTAACAACTTAAATTTACAACCCATAAAAGAAAACACATCTCATGCGGCCAATCACATCTCATTTCAATTGGTCTTTTAAGTCCATAATTTTCCATTTATTATACAATCTAATTGTACAAAATAAAGCATTCAAAGGAACAAAAGATAAATGGCAATGGCATGTATTTAAAATTAAAGTAACACTTTACTTTTAGTGTTTTCTCAAAACACCAAGAATCTGCCCGCTGTTTTGTAATAATTATTTGCACCTTTTAAAACAACTTTTAAAATACAAGAACACTTCATTTCACTAGGATTTTCAGTGTTCTTTCCAATGGCAGGGGTCTCGTTAAGTGATTCCAACGTTTGATATCACTTTAAAGTGTTTTGCGACTTCAACTCCAAATCTGGACAGATTTGAGTATCGGTCGCAAAATACTTCGTGCGGCTATCTAAAGGTCAAACTAAATTATGGGAACCCTTCCTATAACTAGTTAAGACCTTATATTAGTGAAGTCGATAGGTGGCCTATTGAAAAAATCAATGAAAACCATTTTTAAAGATTTTACAAACTGACAGTGTTGCTGTCCAGAAATGGCAGCACACTGTTTTAGCTTTATAACTCTTATAAAACTTATCCAATTAATATTATTTCGTGCACTAACTATTAGGACACTTAAATATATTAATGTAGATGACCCCCATGCAATTTAATCGAATTAAAAAGCTAAAACAACTCTTGTTTAATTCCAAAATTCTCAAAATGGCAATTAGGGTTTCCAAAATCCTAATTTCACTTTAATTCTATTTTCTTCACTTTTGAATTACAAAACCTTTTCAAACAATTTTATAATTATGAAAATCATGTAATATTCATTATGTGAAGAAGATAGAACCATCATGAAGCCACTAAGTGGCCGTGACACACTAGGGTTAGGAAACCCTAGTGTGGCCGTGAGCTTATAGAGAATTAGGGTTTTAGGGTTTTTCAATTTTGATCATATAAAAGTGCAAGAGTCAAATATAATCAAAATAAATATTTAGGATTTCTTAAACCCTAAAATATAGTCATCATATTACAAACTTTCCTATTTCATAATGAATCTAAATATCACAAGCTTTGACTATCAAAGAAAGCATATATTAGAATCCCTTTTGAAATAGGAAACTTTCCTTATCATCATAGAGTTTCTAAAACTCTAACTTTCCAGCCACCAATTAATTAATTAATCTTATTAATTAACTTCTAATCTAATTAGAACTTACCTAATTAGTATCTTATACTAAATAGGATATTGGTTATCAAATAGGAAACTAGTTGAAATTGGCAACTCCTAATCTTACTAAGTTTCCTATTATGAATGGGTTTCTAAAATTGATGGAATCTCATCCATCAATCATGGCCGTCCAATCTAGGGTTTCTAAACCCTTGAATAACTGAATTTAATTAGGGTTTCAAACCCTAGAGGCAGCCCCCTTCACCCTAGCCGTCACCCACCCTATGAAGGCTATTCTACAGAAAATTTGTGTTCTGTCCAGCAGCTGTTTTGCCTCCAAACGCTGCCTTAATGGCTTGTAAAAATTCCAAAATTGATATAGAAACGTTCTATATCGAGTCACGATCGAAACAAGACCGACCTCATGCGATTTGGATATGTTTTGATCAAGATACAAGCCAAACAAGTGGGCATGCTCCAGAAAAACGGGATTTCAATTAATAAACATATTTTAAACGCATGCCAAGCTATGCCATTCATGATTCGAATCATAGGTTTGAGTTGGCTCTGATACCACTGAAAGAATACGCCATGGGAACGCAGCGGAATGTAAACGATAAAAATTTCCCATTGATATTCATCCAAGAATCGAACTCAAACTATAAAAGCGAATCAAAACAATTAATCAAACATTAATTAAAGCTTACTTGTGTTCCTTTGTAGATGTTATCCTCCAATCCTTGCCGTGAATCCTCGCGAAACCTCGAGCTCCAAAAATATGGAAGCCTCCAATGAAGTCCACACAAGCCTAAGATTCCTTGAACTCCTTGATCTCTACAACTCTTGAAGAGAATGCAAGCTTGAGAGGGAGAGAGAGAGAGTGGCGGCAATGAGAGAGAGAGGCTCACTTTGATAAGTTGGATTATGAAACCCTACGCCTATCCTTCTTATTTATAGACTCTCTCCTCTTTCAATGATGTTTAGTTACTAGTGCTAGCATGACCAAACACCATATAAGAATAGGTTTATCCTAGTTTAGTGTATCCTTAATCCTTTTAATTATTAACCCTTAATAATAAGGATTAAACTCATACACAAATTAGAATATCCCCTCTCACAAATTCAAGAAGATCACTTAAGCTTTAATGTGTGTGACCCATTGGGTTCACCCCAACCTAGTAGTGGCTCGGGAACATCGCATGTTTCCCAAAATAGAAACTTTCTATTTTTGGTTCAATTGAAACTATTCCAATTTTGCCCTCAATGATAACACTTATCATTAGGCCTACACTAGTCATGAGTGACATCTAGCAACATATCATGACGTGCCCTAGGTGTGGGTGAATATACGAATATAAATGAACCCTTCGTGTAATAAATAATCCTTCACCAAATAATGTCACGATTAAGTTATTCGGGTATGGATTCATGTCAAACCCTAACTTAATCCTGTGTTAGCCATTCACCAAAATATAAACTCAATTAGGTTAACCCATGAAAACTCTTTTCCTTGGTTACCTTCTGCTTTGGCCAAAGACTTCATTGAGTTATTATTTGTGAATTAACTGTGACATTCTCCCTTTGATATTAAGGGTGGTGATCCCCTATTGCACACTCACCTATCTTCATATACAACTTATTAAAGCCAATGAGCACCGATTACATCCTCATGATTAAGGATGTACAAGATACTATCAAACTCTAGTAATTCATATATAAGATAACTAGTGGTGTCTCAGGTATGAGGATTACAAATGTGACTATACACATGAGCAGCTTTT
>JAESVK010000163.1:533691-561685 GCA_017140935.1 Hamamelis virginiana
TTGGTCACGTTCAGTGTACTTGTTCTCTAACAAGCACCCACAGGTTTACTATTGTGTCTCTACACAAATGGCTTAAGACTCACCATCCTCCCATTGGAGCAAGTATAACCTGAGCTAATCTTAATGGTTTATTATCGCCCAAATAAATAAACCTATGATCAGGAACATATCTAGAATAGATGTTCTTGAGAATCATATGTCTCTCTATCTCAACACTTGAGATACAATTCTCTATCATGCTATTCAAGGACATTATCATGAACAGTTATAAATAACACAAGTTTACATGATAATATAAAAGCCATTTTATAGATGAATAAGATTCATACAATAACATAAATGAAATTAAAGTTCCCTAATAACAACCTACTAATTGGTTTTAGGGCACACTTCTAACAATCCTAAGACCTGAGACACCCGGATGTCTTATGCCTGAGTTGTTAGGGTTTGATAATGTTTTATACAGCCTTGATCTTAAGGTTGTAGTCGGCACTCATTGGCTCTAATAAGTCTTGCATTAAGGCATATGAGTGGTCAATAAGGAATCATCACTCTCAGTGTTATGAGAGAGAATGTCAGGGTCAGTTCTCAAATATAACTCTCAATGTGAATCTCTGGCCAGAGTGATAGATGAAATATGAAAAGGTTTCATAGGGTTCATCTTATTGAGATTATAATTTGAAGAACATATGACAAGAAAGTTAAGATAGGGTTTTGACTTATATCCATACACTAAATATCTTAACTATGACATTAGGGGATGAAGGATTAAGTAACAAGAAGGGTTCACATAGTTCTGCTATTCACCCAAACCTAGGGCATGTCATGACACATTGCTAGACGTCACTCATGACTAGTGAAAGCCTATTGATAAGTGTTATCAATGAGGGCATAATTGGAATAGTTTCAATTAAACCTTTAAATAAAAAGTTTCTATTTTAGGAGACATGGAGATGTCCCTAGTCACTGCTAGGTTGGGGTGAACCCAATTGGTCACAGACAAACAAAGAGTATAAGAGAGTCTCTTGAATTAAAGAGAGAAGGGAATTTCCTAAAATTAATTCTATTAATAACCTTGTGTTATATGAGGAATTAAGTTATATATTAATTAGTAATATATAAAAAGAATTAAGTTACTTTTGGAAATAAGTATTAAATAGAAACCCTAGGGGTTTTTTATAAATACTAGTTGATGAGACAAGCTAGCACTAAGCCTCCCATCATCAAATTAGAGAAAGAGTTTCTCCCCTC
Organism: Hamamelis virginiana; assembly: GCA_017140935.1. Lineage (NCBI taxonomy): Eukaryota > Viridiplantae > Streptophyta > Magnoliopsida > Saxifragales > Hamamelidaceae > Hamamelis > Hamamelis virginiana. The sequence continues at coordinate 534,943 of JAESVK010000163.1, forward strand.
TCCCAAGCTTGATTCTTCCATTGTAGAGAAATTTCAAGGATTCAAGTGATTTTGTATTCGTGTGGATACCGTTGGAGACTTCATCGCGTTGAAGTTCAAGATCAAGGATTGCAAATCGAAAGGCGAATCAAGTAAGATTTATTTATGTTTGATAAATTTATTTGATTGTATGTATATCACATGTCCCTATGCTTGTTCGATTCTTGGTTAGGATATTCAATGATGGAATCTTCCTTATTAAAATTTTTGTTTTGTCTTCCGCTGCGATTCCATGTATTTCGAACGATTCCTTTCAATACCATGTTAGGGATGGATACCTAAGTTGGATATTCAAAGGTTAGGAGTAAAGGTTAGCTGCATATAGGTTAGCATTTAATTTTCTGCATTTATGAGTTTTATATAAATAAAATCTAAAGTTTGTTTGTTTTGAGTATGCTAAAATAGTATAGGTTAATGGGAACATGTTTAGGTTTGTTTATATCATTCATTTTCATGTTTAATGCTTGAAATATCATATGAAATATGGTCGAGGGAGCGAGCTAAGGTAAGTCCCTTCCCTTATGTTAAAATTTGTGTTTTTAAGCATGATGCATAATGAATTTGGTATATCATAATAGGTTGCATATTAGGTCATTTACAACTCTTTTCTTCTTTATTTTCATGAGTTTTAATCCCATTTTAAAGATGCATTTAAATCTGTCCAAGGTTTAAAAGTGACCTTAAAGTGGATTAAAAACCATTTTTAGGATCCAAATTAACTTAGAAACATGCCTAGGTTCACATAGCTAACTTAGTTTGCATTTAGGACATTTTTCATGCATATTTTACATTCTTTGTTTGCATTTTTTATGTATTTTCCAGAAATTCCAGCATGCATGATTTTAGTCTTTTAGGTATTTAGGCTAACCTAGGACTAACTAGAGACTCTAGGATTAGGGGGGTTACTTGACCCCACTTAAGACTCTTCTTTGTTATAAGAATTACGATAAGAATAGAGTTCTATTTTATTTAGGAATCCACTTCGAGAAGGATTCTAAAAAGTGATTTTGAAAGTATTCAAAATGGAATGAAATTCCATCTCTTATGAAAATGTGTTTTAATTGAATTCAAAATCTCGAAGCTAGAGTCCTAGATAAGATAGTTCTTTTCGACTATGTGGTTCATTACAATAGGAGAGTCCTAAGTAATCGAATTACCTGGACTTTGATTCTTATCAAGAAATTGGTAAGGTACGTAGGCAGTCAATAGGGCGCAAGTCCAATCTTAGGTTGATCATGTGTCTCCTAAGGTCTTTAGGTTTTGCTTACTTTTTATTATCTATTATTATTATTATTCATATTTTGTGGTTGATTAGATAAATAGCATTGTTGTGATAAGATTTTGATAAAGCCTAAATTTAATTGGGAGACCTTTAATTAGGGTGAGGTGGGTGCCTACAAGGAGTTCCTTGGAACCTTCCCACTTCATAACTTAGCCCCCGAATCCAACTCTGATTCAAAGACCATGCTTTTCCAAAATATGGGGTCATTGTTTTATTGAAAATAAAACTCTTTTTATGGTTTCCTTGTTCCTTAAAAATAAGGTGGCGACTCCCAGTTTTTTGCAAACACTTATCCTTTTTCAAAACCCAATCTTGAGTGGATAATATAGAATGATAAATGTGGATAATAGAGAATGATAAATCGAGACGAATAAAGAATCATCCACATCCACAATGATTCAAAGTGAATGGTCTCCCGATCCGGGTCAGCTGGTTCACACAAGGATGGAAAATCAACGTGTTAGGCCTCCAATGCGCCAACCTGTGGTCTCTTTACCACCTTGGGTAAATAGGCCAAGGATGGTGCATCCTCCTCAAGTTGAGCACAGCCGATGGGTGAGGGTTTAACATCCAAAATTCCCACGGAAACTGACCAAAACACATAAAAGAAGGCTGCAACGATGCAATTTGCTGCAGAAAAAGAAGTCAACAGTCGTTTTGATAGTGGCAGAAGCAAAAACCACGGCTGAAACAGCTCATGTAGCAGAGATTCTAAGCAAAATTGAGAAAGACATGAAAATCCTAGTTGAAGAAGGAGCCATTGGCACCCAACAAGTAGAAAAATTATTGGGGGCATTACAGAGAAGCTTTGATGCAGAGGAAGGCGGGGGTTCTTGTTCAAAAAAAGACCGTGATGACCTGGAAGAGTTTGATATTCAATTTGGCACTGTTCCAAAGACAATGTCTTGTAACGTGGCATTTGTCTTGCCATTGATTTTCCAGGCGAAAGAGGAGACTCAAATGATTAAATCTCAGGACGTCTCAAGTCATATGGAGGAGACGTTTGTTGAACAATCAGAGGCTTGTGCTCCTATTTTGAGTACTGATGGTGAGAGAGCCACCTTTGAGAAACCAACTCAAAGGATGGTTCAACACCTCAAACCGCTGTATATTCAGGCCTATTTAAACGAGTGCCCTGTTAGCAGGATTATGGTGGATAACGGGGCCGCCGTGAATGTGTTGCCAATGGCAATGATGAAGAAGGTTGGAAAAGATGAATCCGATTTAGTGCCAACAGAGGTGACCATGACCAATTTCTCTGGTGGTGTGACGGCAACTAGAGGAGTGGTCCCAATGGAATTAATTGTGGGATCAAAGAAATTGACCTCAGCATTTTTTGTAATTGATTCAACGTCAAGTTACAATGCACTGTTGGGTCGTGACTGGATTCACTCGAGCATGTGTGTCCCTTTATCATTGCATCAGTTCTTAGTTTTGTGGCATGAAAATAAAATTGAAGTGGTGACGGTAAATAGGAAACCTTTTGTAGTGGGGTCCAAAGCAATCGATGATTGTATATACAATGAGGGCGTAGGTACAGTCAAGTTTACTAGTTTTGACAAATGTGGGAAGCCTACTAGAATCACAGCTGCGATTGGACCTCCACCTCGAAAATTTTGTTCCCAAGATATTCGGACTATGGATTTAATTCTAGAGAGGCCAAATATCTCTTGCTTTTTCAATGATAGTTATTAATGGATAGTACATCTTTGAAAAGTGAGAACGATGCAGCAGTTCAGATTATTTTAGAGAAAATCCGAAAGTATGCTAAAGAAAAAATTGCCTTAAGTGAATCAGAATTTGTTTGGGAAGGAGAGGAAGTAACAGCTGAAGGGATTACAATGGAAGATTTGAAGTGTGCCCCGGAGAAATTAGAAGAAGTACAGGCTGAAGTCCAGGATTTGCTGCAAGAAGTAAACCTCAGAACTCCTAAAAATCTAAAGCCGACTTTTATTAGTCAGGCATTTGATGAAAATTTAAAAGCTGAAATTATTACTGTTTTGCAGGAATATTCTAATTGCTTTGCATTGAGCTACAAGGATATGCCAGGACTCGATCGGAGCCTCGTGGAGAACAAGCTGCCAATCAGAGAAGGATTTCGACTGTACAAATAGCCCCCTAGGAGGATGTCCAATGAAGTTGTTCTAAAAATCAAAGAGGAGATTGATCGACTACTGGTAGCTGGATTCATTCGTCCAATAAGGTACACGGAATGGTTATCTAACGTAGTTCCTATTTTAAAAAAGAATGGAAAACTTCGGGTTTGCATCGATTTTCGAAATTTAAATTTGGCTACCCCGAAAGACAAGTATCCAATGCCAATGGCAGATTTATAGGTAGATGGTTTATCTAACAATGAAATACTTTCATTCATGGATGGTCATTCGGGGTATAATCAAATCTATATTGCTGAAGATGATGTGCCAAAAACAGCATTTCGTTGTCTAGGTGCTTTGGGAATATTTGCTTGGATAGTAATGCCATTTGGACTACGAAATGCAGGGGCAACTTATCAGTCAATCATGAATAAAATTTTTGATGACATGATTGGCAAATTCATGGAAATCTATATTGACTATATAGTTGTTAAATCTAAAAAAAAAGAAACTCACGTTGAAGAACTTAGGATGTCATTTGAGCAAATGAGAATACACAAATTAAAAATGAATTCGCTTAAATGTGTATTCAGAGTTTCAGTTGGGAATTTCTTAGGATTTTTGGTACATAAAAGAAGAATTGAAATTTATTAAAAAAAAGTCATAGCAATTCAAGAAGCAAAACCTCCCGGCAATAAGAAAGAATTGCAACAATTCATTGGCCAAATAAATTTCTTGCGCCGTTTCATTTCGAACTCGGCTGGAAAATTAATAGTTTTCTCTCCTTTATTAAAATTAAAAGGTCAGGAGCAGTTTGTCTGGAAAGAGGAACACCAGTTGGCTTTCGATACGCTGAAAAGTTTATTGACAAAGCCACCAGTGTTGATAGCGTCGGTAAAAGGGAGACCTCTACGGTTGTATATCTCAGCCGCTGAGGATTCAATTAGAGCATTATTATCTCAAGAGAATGATCAGAAAAAGGAGCAATCGGTGTATTACTTAAGTAAGATTTTATCAGCTGTAGAGATTAGATATACTTCTATAGAGAAGTTGTGTTTAACTTTGCATTTTGTTGCTACTAGATTAAGATGGTACTTGCTTGGTTCAGTGGTTTATGTTATTTCTCGGACTGATTTAATTAAATACATGTTATCTCGGCCTTTAATTCAGGGAAAGATTGGAAAATGGATATTTACTTTGTTTGAGTTTTGTTTCTTATATATTCCTCAAAGGGCCATGAGAGGACAAGTGTTAGCCGATTTTCTGGCCGATCATCCATGTCTTGATGAAAGCCTGATGGAGGATGTAGTGGAAATCAGATTAACAAACATTAAGCCTTAGAAATTGATTTTTGATAGGTCTAGAAATGAAAGAAAATCAGGGCTTGGAATTGTGTTAATAGAGCCAAATGGAAATCATTTGGAATTTTCCTTTCAATTAGATTTTGAAAGTTCCAACAATTAAGCCGAATATGAATCGGTTATTGTTGGAATGGAATTACTGTTGGAAATGAAAGTTCAAATTGTTGAGATAATCGGTGACTCCCAGCTAGTTATTAAACAATTGGCTGGAGAATATAGATGTACTAGCTAGACATTAGCTCCTTATTTCGCTTTGGCGACACAACTGATGGAAGAATTTTTCGATGTATCAGTTCATTATATCCGAAAAGAATTTAACCAAGAAGCCAATGAATTAACACAATTAGCTTCTGGGTTAAGATTGTCAATGGATGTGATGGACCGAACGATTTTGGTTCAAAAGAAATTTCTGCCATCCGTACGCCAACGAGATAATGTGTTAATCTGTGCATGGGAAGTAGAAACTAATGATGACTGGAGAACGTTGATTATCCAATATCTAAAAAATCCATATGGCACAGCCGATAACAAATTGAAACACATGGCTATTAATTATATTATTTATGAAGATGTGTTGTATCGAAAATCGGCTAATGGTTTATTACTAAGATGTTTAGATAAAGATGAGGCAATGAAAGTCATGGCTGAAGTGCACGAGGGCATTTGTGGTGCTCACCAAGCCGGCATTAAAATGAGATGGCTAATACGTAGACATGGACATTATTGGCCATCAATTATGTCGGATTGTATAAATTATGCTAAAGGGTGTGTTGCATGTCAAAAACATGGCCCTGTGCAAAAAGTGCCTGCAATTAAAATGCAACCAATTATTAAACCATGGCCTTTTCGTGGATGGGCCATGGATTTCATTGGTAAAATTTATCCTCCATCGTCTAAATGCAGAGTTTTATCATTGTAGCTACGGATTATTTTACCAAATGGCTAGAAGCGAAGCTAATGAAAAATGTTGTTCAGGATGATGTGATTCAATCTATTAAAGAAAATATTATTCACCGTTTCGGGTTGCCTGAATCCATCACAGCCGATTCTGGTACTGTCTTTACAGGGATAAAATTGTAGCATTTGCAAAAACGTATGGCATTAAAATATTAAATTTCACGCCCTACTATGCTCAAACCAATGGGCAGGCTGAGGCATCAAATAAAGTTATTAAAAGTGTGGTGGAGAAAATAATTGAAGATAATCCCAGAATATGGCATATTTTGTTATTTGTAGCTTTGTGGGCCATTAGGACGTCTTTCAAGACGAGTACAGGGACTAGTCCATATACGCTTACTTTTGGCCATGATGTCGTGCTTCCTTTGGAAATAATGGTGCCATCATTAAGAGTGGCATTCCAAAATAAATTAACACTAGCTGAATTTTCTGAAGCTATGTTAATTGAATTGGAATCTATGGACGAGAGAAGGATGAGAGCGTTAAATACTTTAACTATACAAAAGGCCAAGGTTGAAAGGGCCTCCAACAAAAAGGTGAAAGCTAAAGTATTCAAGGTAGGAGATTTGGTTTGGAAAACTGTTTTGCCAATTGGGATTAAAGATCCTATGTTTGGCAAGTGGTCCCATACATGGGAGGGACCATTTAAAATTTTGGAACTGTATTCTGGAGGCGCTTACGTTTTGTCTAATTTAGATGGCCAAAAACATCCAAGGGCCATTAATGGATAATTCCTGAAGCATTATTTTCCTACAATGTGGGAATTGCATAAATCATAACCATAGCAATAGAGAAAAAAAGTAGAAGTAGGAGTAGGAATTAACATTAGAATTAGTCAAAATAATGTTCTAGACGAATAAAAGAAAAAGTAGCAAAAAGGTGACAACTGTTCAAATAAAAAGCTCAAAAGCCAGGGAATGCTTTCACCATATCAGTCCATTTTTGTTCAATTTTTGCAATATTCGAGAGGGCTGTAGATTTCGATTGATGCCATCCTTCCAAACTTGGAAGTGTTGCTTGATATACCTCGAGCATGGGTTCTGATTCCCCAGCCAACTCTACCTTCACTGACTCAATATTGTCTAGTTGTTTTTCAAATTCTGCAATCTTATTGACAACTTTTTCTCTACGGGACTGAAGCCCAGCAATATGTTGATCAATATCAACCACCTTAGAGTTCATTTTTTCAATGTTTACTTACACAGAATCGAAAGAAGCAACCAAAGAGTCAAAGCGAGTGGTATGACTCCTCATAGAGAACACAATTCCAGTAAAATCATTGATGAAAGAGTCAACATCTGAAATTTTTTGTTGTGCAATCTCAAAATCTCAGTTCAAAGCATCAATGTTCAAAAGTTGCTGAAGATGCCCTCTAAGAGCCACGGGGATGTCGTCCACAGAGAGCAACACATGAATGGAGTCTTTTAAAGACATGGTCCGACCTGGGTGATTTATTTATTTGAAAGGAAATTTCAGCAGAGAGGTCAAAATCTTTTTAGCATCCTCAACCTGAGAGGAAGATACTGGATTGGATGATGATGAAGGTGTTGAAGTAGGAGTAGGCTGACTCAAGATACGGCGCAAACTAGCAAAGTTTGCCGCCGGGTTGGACATTGCACTGGCAGTGGGAGAATTAGCAGTCTTTTGCCTCTTAGAAGGTGCAGTAGATGGCTTTTCAGGAACTTGAACAGGGGCTGAAGCTGTGTAAACAGGGGCTGGAGCTGTTTGAACAGGAGCAACAAAAGAAAGTGGCGTAGGTGCAATGAAAGAATCACCTGTATCGCCAATTTCATCAGTAGCAAGGGCCGTGGAATGTTGAAGGCCTTGAATAGATTCAGGATGATAAGTTGGGGTACGAACTGGTTCATCCTCCTCAGATTCGTCTTCTTGTGGCAAAATGAGTTTTCGTTTGGACTTGGTGGGCTTGTTTTTCAAGGTAGCTACAAAGCCAAAAGGAAATAATGAGATTTATATGAAGAAAAAGGTATGTGCAAAGAAAAGGAAAATCAACTTCAAAATTTACCTGTGCCATATTTGCAATATCTTCTGAAAGAGCCAATGCTTTGAGGTTTTGGCTGAAATCGCAGAAAGGATAGTGTTGAAGAAAGCCTGCCACCAAACTCTGAAAGCCTCTGTGGTGTTTGGAGTACATGGAGTCTTGGAGGTAGAAAACATGAGGTTTTTGGTGGGGAGAACACTAGAGATTGAAATGAGATCTCTTCTATTTGAAAATGTGTTTCTAATCATAGGATTCTTTGTTGAAACAAAAAGATATGGAGATACAGGCACACTTTGCACAAAACCAAACTGGCGAGCAAATAAGACAGGTGAGTATAATTCAGAACTGCATTTTTTATTTAAATTCCCAGATTCAACTGCCCCACCATAATGTAGCTCTAGAGTAATCAAGTAGCTTGCCCAAAGTTTGGTTAAAATCGATTTATTACTTGGAAGAGGAAGACTATACGGTCGGAGCCAAAGTTGGAGGAAAGTAGAATCATCAAAGGGGAACAAGAGAGAGTTGTCCCTTGAAAGATCAAGTTGGCAAAAGAAAACCATCCATTCAGAAAAAGACTTGCCAGAAGTCCTAACTGAAATCCATCTACGGCTGAATCTGGTTTATTCAAATTTAGGTACGGGATTTGGAGAGGGACCAAATCTTTAAAATACTCAAAAAGCCAAAATTGCAAAATCCATAAAGGACCACCAGATGGAATAAGACCAGTTTCAACAATATCAAAGAGAGATCTATACAAATGACTAAGAACGAAGGGAGCCAAGGCCAGTTTTCGGCCTGAGGTAAGAGCAATTGCTAAATTTTTGAATTCTTTAGTCATGCTATTTGTAGAAACACAAAAAGAAATCTGTCCAAAAATTGAAGAATGAATGCACAATGCTCTTGGTCAGAGACTAAAGTACTACATTTCTTTTCGGCTTGAATGAATTTGCCGAAATACAGTCTAGTATTCAAATCAATGAATTTTATATCAGATGGGAGAGGTTGAAGGGCAGCACTTACCTCTTCACCATGAGGAAACAGAACGGTGGTATGTGTAATGTCAAAAACAGTTGGAGCCATTGGCCTACAACCGAAGTAGAAGGCATTCGAAGACCGACTCCAAAAACATAGAGCAGCAGCAATCATCGAGCGGTCCATGGGCAATGGATGCCGAGAAAGCTCAATACACTCTGCAATTCCAGTTTCAACCCAACGAGCATGATGGCTGATTCGAACCCTATCAACCCATTCAATCTATTGAGAGGGGGCTTTATTCCAAGTACTAATTGAGTTTGATTCATACCATCCATCCCATGAAATTGGTGATTCAAAGAGAAAATTTTCATCTCCAAATCGGGGAAAAACCTGCCAAAGCTCAGTATCTTTGAAAAGTTGCGTAAACAAAGGGCCAAGGGTAAGGTCTTTTGAGTTTGGAAGTGCAAAAACCTCATTATCGTTGTACGTACCTTCAATGGAGGATGATATGGTTGAGGGTGATGATGGAGCTTCCGGTGGTGAGGAGCGTGATGGTGTGAAACGTGTTCTAACCATGATTCTTGGATGGGAAGATGAAATCTTTGATGTAATGAGTAAGATTTGAAGGAAAGATGAAGTAATATTGAAGAAAGATAGGAGCTTTGAGGTTTAACAATGGTAGAAGAGGGTTTTGGTGGAGATGAAGGTGAGAATATAAAAAGGTAGAAAGAGAAAAAGGGAATGTTTGGATCTTTTCACTTTTGTAAAGGTTATAATGTTTAAAGAAGTAAGAAGTGGTTGGGCTTATCTTAAAAGCAAATCTGATGATAAGAGGATTAGCTTATCTTTATTTTTTGAAATTTAAAAATTGTTATCTAGTTTTTAAATTCAAGAATGGGGGGGCAAATGTTGGGCCAAATATAAATGGGTTGGACAAATTCCAAGTAGGCTCATTTATTGGGCCACAAGGAATTTAGAGTCCAGCAAGTTGATTAGAAGTCCAATATTATTAAATTGAAGACCAATAGGGAAGCAAGTCCAGTAAATACAGCAGCCCCAAATGAAGCCCAAATGAGAACCAAATATGTATCAGCAAAGTGTGCAGCACCAGATTAACATTAGATAAGCATCAAATCAGCAAAAATTCATGAAAAGTCCAGCAAATCAGTTGCTGGACCAAGTCAAAAAAAGCAGTAACCATCCCCTGTTTTTAAGGGATATGGCAACACCAAGTTAGGAGCACAACGTCCACAATCCAGCATCAAGAAGAGCACGTGAGGGAGGATTAGCAGCCTTGAAATTCCTCTATAAATATCAGACTGAAGGCATGAAGAAAAACGCACTCAAAGTCACTAAGAAACTACCTGCTAGTTTATCTTTTTATTTAGTCTATCTAGCTTCTAAACATTTCAATTTCAGCAATTGTTCTTCAATTTATTAGCTGTAATCAGTCTTCTTTCAATTGTAATTTGCTTCAATTTCCATAGAATAGCTTGCTCTTACTTTAATTAAATTAGCTTGCTCTTACGTTAATTAAATTAGCTTGCTAGTTTAGATCGCTTTTAAATTAATTCGTTCTTCTTCATTTAATTTAATTGCTTTTCAGTTATTGATTCTTCACATCACACACTTTAATTTTATTGTTAAAGTCCTATTGATCCGTCATAGGCAAAAAGAATCCTAATAAAGGAAAGAACCCCAACCCTTTCACAATCGTTTGTTACACATTCATCCATCCTTGATTTTTAGGTGGCTTATTGATCGGTCGAAAATCAATATTGATTGATTTCTTGGCTTTCCTCTGATCAATCGGCGCCCGGGATCAAAAGGATTGGCTTGATTTTGAACTCATCAAGTTCTGGCACGCCCGCGTACACCGAAGGCCAATTATTGTAATATTTGGTAGGATACTATTTTTTTTTTTTTATATAATGATTGTGGATTCTTAGATCACAAAATATAAATAAATTTCTATTATATATTGATTCTTCCAAAAAAATAATTTAATGAAAAAAGTAAAAAATTAAAAAAAAAAATTCAATTTATTATCTTATGAACAGAAGACCGTTTACATTTGATATTAATATTCAGGAAGTTTAATAATTAGCATATTCTGTTTAATGTTTCGTTCTGAAGTAACCCATTTATTATTAAATCAATGTATATTTCCACAAAATAATAATAATATTAATATTAATTATTAAAAATAAAATAAAACTAAAGTCAAACTAAGAGGAGAACTGGAATTTGATCGATGCATGTCGATGGATATGGTTTTTTACATACAGAAAGGTAGTTTTTTTTAATATTCTATAATTTGAATATTTTATATGTTAACTTTAATTCAGGATCAGCAAATGGGATATAATAAATTATTAAAATTAAAATTTATGACTTTTAGAAGACAGCGTAAACTAAGGAAAAGAAAAATGGAAATCTTTTATGCATGAACAAAATTCAAGAAGGGATTATTATCAGAAATTGCTGAAAAAAAAGGAAAAAAATTGGAGAGAAGAAGTTTCATACCTGTTAATAGAGTTGTAAATTGTAAAGTGTAACTGTGAAAAAGAAATTTAGGTATGAATAGAATTGAAGAAGGGATTATTATTAGAAATCACTGGAAAAAGGAAAAAATCGGAGAGAAAAAGTTTTATACCTGTAAACAGAGTCGTAAACTGGAAAGTGTAACTGTGAAAGAGGAAGTGAGATTGATATGAATTAGAAAAGGAACGTGTAGCCAGCAAGAAACAATAATTAAATATCCCAGTGCAGAAGAGAACTCGTGATTTGATTTGTACTTACCATCTAATAGGAGCATTTAATTCAAGCAGATCACAATCTAAAGGCAGCAAGAAAGAAAAAGTAAATATATAATGTACAAAGGAAATTGATGATTAGATGTGTGCTTTCCATTTAATTCAAGCATTTAATACAAGTAAATTGCAATGATGGCTACCTATTATATTATTGGGTTTGGTTTGGTTGCTTATTAAGTATGGTACGACTCAACAGTTCCAAGGCGAATTTGATTTGGTTGTGGAGAAAGTATAGTGCGACCCAGCAGTTATTTGGCCTTTTGGCTAATGTGAATCAGGTGTTTCGAAAATTTGATCGTTGGATTGAATATTATTCTTATGTATAATAAGTATGTTAAAAATTATAGTAATCTGATGGTTGAAGCGTCAGATTATCATGATTCTTGGCATACCTATTATACATAAAAAATAATATTCAATCCAACAATCAATTTTTCAAAACATCTTATTTATATTGGCCAAAAGGCCAAATGGCTGTTGAGTTGCACCATATTTGCTCATCAGCTAAATTAAGTCCCTTCTAGGCTTTTTGTTCATTATAAATTTAGTATTTTAAAAAAATCAACCATTGGATTGAATATTATTCTTATATATGATACGTATGTTAAAAATCACAACGATCTGACGGTTTATTTATGAAAGACAAACCGCTAAAAATTTTAACAGTATGTGTGTTTCATTCATATTGTTAAAACTTTTCACAGTTTATATCTTATAAATTGACTGTTAGATCATTTTGATTTTTGGTATGTTTGTAATGCACAGGAATAATATTCAATCTAACGGTCGATTTTTAAAAATACTAAATTTTCATTTGCCAAAAAGCCTTTGAGCTGCTGAGACGCATCATTAGCCAAACCAAAGTCTTGATAGAGTTTATAATATATGTTGCACCTAATGTAACATGCACCAGATAACTTCTTTTAGGGTTATTTGTTGAAATTTTTTTTTAAAAAAAAATTACCCGTTGGATGTAATGCTCATTTTATTTATAGTATGAATGAAAAAAAATCATAGTGATTCAATGGTAAGTTTCTGAAAAAAATTATCATGATAATATGGTAATATTAAAGATAACAAAAAAGCTATAGTTTTTTGAAGTTACAGGTTTTTAGAAACTAACCATTGGATCAGTGTGGTTTTTTTATAGGCAATATAAAAATTAAAATAATATTAAATCTAACGGTTAATTTTAAAAAATATGTTAAACAAATGGCTTTAGAAGATGCCATTTGATGTATTTTATATCAGGTGTAGCATACATTAGTAACTTTGTCTATTATCGTTGGTAAACAAAAGTGAAAATAAGAATGATGATATTGGTATATAAAGGTGAATCATAATAGGAACTTACTTCTAGGTAGATCAAATTGAATCAGAGTTTGCGTGGAAAAAGATAGAAGGGAAGAAAAAGGTATGATGGTTTATAAGAGAAGTTATGATTAAATTTTATATTTGCATTTAATTAAGGATGTAGAAGAGAAAAATGATGTTATTGTACATTAAATTCAATAATTAATTTTATTAATATCTGTATAAATTTTAAAATAGGTTTTTTTTTTTTTTTTCTTTCAAATTTATGGTAAGTTTCAATTGTTTCAACCCAAATGTTTATTTGATTTTGTTATTATTTAAGTAATAATATTATTTGACAATAAATAAACTTAATATAAAAAAATAACCTTAAAAATAGCCTATACCTAGGTTCGTGAGTGGATTAAATATTCGTAGAATTTGTCTTACATAAGGATAGAAAGAAACATGTATCGTGTTGTATAAAAAAAAAAAGTATGATTGGTTTTTTATATAACATTTAATCTAAAGAGAGAGAGATAATGATTTCCTATGGTAAATAGCGAATAAGAGATGAAATAAAATGTGTTTTTTCATTTGGCTCGGGCATATGTTTATGGGCTTCAAAGAAACAAAATGTAGTCGCACAATCTTGAGTAGAAGCTGAGTATGTGGTAGTAGCTAAAGCAACTTCACAAATAGTGTGGTTAAAAAGAATCCTTGAAGATATTGGAGAAATGCAAGAAAGTAAGTCAAGATTATTGTGTGATAACAAATCAGCAATTGTCATTGGAAAAAAACCAATTAATAATGATCGAACAAAACATATCGCCATAAAGTATCATTTCTTAAGAGAAGCAATTGAGAAAGAAGATATTCAGCTCAAGCATTGCACAAGTGAAAAACAGCTTGCTTATATTTTTGCTAAAGCACTTCCAAAAGATAGATTTTGTTATCTTAGGGAACTTAATGGAGTTGTTAAGAGAGTGCATTAAGGGGGAGTGTTAGCAATTAATGCACTTTCATTATCAATACCATTTAATTTTTTAGTTTTCTAAGAGGAGTTCAATTTTCTAGGATAGCTCTAGAAGTGTCCAATGAGTCTATTAACAGGTGCTCTGTAATGCAGCCTTTGTCGAGAAAAATAAACTAAAGACTAGTTTGCAAATTCCTCATTTCTTTACTTTATTTCAAAGCTCTGTTTTAGCAACTCAATTCAATTACTTTGTTTTTTTCAACCATTTTTTTGTTTCAACAAGTATCCTAATTTCAACAAATTAAAGCTTCATAGATTCTTACCTACTACACCACCAGGAATCATCCTTGACACAAAAATAAAACAATCCCACTAATAAAGACCTCAAAAGACACCAAAGGAGCTCCAACCCAAAGCTCACTCCCTGATTGCCCTGTTTGAACATCACAAATATGTATCTAAAGAGTAAAAGTAGACATAAAGATTTCACTCCTGCACATTAACATTATTTCCTTTTGCATTCTTCCTTTCATTTATTTTGGTCAACCGCTTTATAATATCTTCTTTCCCACTTGGATACATAAATGAGACCTTCAGCCATGCCTTTTGTTTTTTTTCTCGATTGTACACTTCCAGAACATTTAAAAATTTAAAAATGTCCTTTTCGAGAAAAACAAAAGGACACATGCAAACAGCGCGCAGAATAGACTTATTCTAAATCCTATATACAACAGAATTATTTATATAAATTATTTTTTTTGTTGATAGTTATATAGATTCAATATAAGCAGGAATGAATGAAAAATCCACATTGACAAATATTAATTATTTCTTAATATGTTATTGTAATTTGATAAAATTGAAATTTTTGATTAAATTTTTTAATTTAGGGTTAATTTTTCTGATAACCAAAATTATTTTTAATAAGAGTTTAATACACTATGTTGTAAAATTTAAAAATATATTTATTTTTTATATGAGAGTTAGTAGAGTACTTCTATATATTTTCATTCATATTTTATATATATATCTATTGGAGTTGAAGACCAAGGTGACCTATAATTGTGATAATTAAATTTTTTATATGAATTGAAACCTATAAATTATTTGTTTCCTTGTGAAGTAATGCTAATAGTATTATTACTCAAATGTTTATATTGGAAATAAAACATAATTCATAAACAATATAGTTTTCTTCATAATTTGATTTTTCAAATGAAAAATAAAGAACCTATTGATATTTTAAGTAGTTCCAAGAAAATATCCATTTTAATTGTTCTTTTATATGCAGAAGTAGTGCTAAATATTATATTCCATAATTTTGAGTACAAGAGAAACACAAAAAAGTTCCATCAAAGATAAAAAAACAAGAAAGACAATTAAGATATTAACAAAAAAAAAAAAAAAAGAAAAAGAAAAAAAGGAAGTTAATTCATCAACTGTGTTGTTTAAGACTGCTTAGATAACAAATGAAATTTAAGCAAAAGAATTTCACTTTTCTGGGAACTTAAATACAGCTTGAACATGCATTTATCACCCAAGCAAAGATTGTTTGCTTCAAAAAAATCTCTCCTATTCTTGATTAGCCTCACTCTATTGGTACCATTTGTATCTTTTTTTGCTCTATCAAGCTTAAATGTCCACAATTTGTCAGACATATCTTCCACAAAAATTTTATCTGCCATATCAAGGCCAATCAATCGAACAAATTCTGATGGAATGTGCTGCAATGAAAATTTAAAAAAATTATTAGCTATTGAACATAAATTAAATAAAAGCAAGAAAAAATTAAGAAAAAAAAATAATAAATGAAAGAAACTATACGCTAACCATGTAAGATTTTTTTTGTATGGCAATTTGAAGCATTAAGAGTGACAACAAACATTGGGTTCAGATCTGAAGGCATTCACCTACTTTAATATTTTTTTCTTCTATAAAACAAGATTAAAAACAATAATAATCAAATAGAAGAATACAGTTGCAGCAAAAATTATAAAGCATTTTTAACGTGTATATTAAAATACAGTGACTATTACTCTTGATGTTTTGTTGATTTCTTTGCTCATAGAAGGGTTCATCCAACCGTTCTTCTTTGACCGATATCTTTGCACAGTCTTTTAATTCTTTTTCACATCCATTGTGGACAAATACATAAACAAAAAAAATTGGAATTATTGATTTATTGAAAAACCAGGAATTCTCCAATTTTCAATTGGTGGTCGACAACAAAAATGTTCCATCCCTTTTAAAAAAAGATTTCTATTTCACTTTTAACATGTGCGTGAACATGCTACCTTCCTTTAGAAGTAATCAGGAAGCATTCTTCAGATATGTTATGAATTAATTGTGATTTGCTTGCGTAAGCCTTTGGTATTAACTGCAAGAAAATTTGAAATTAAATTTTATATATAGGTGCTGAAAAAAAAAATTTAATTGAATGATTATATTCAGATTAATTGTAAATTAAATTGATATCGAATATAATTCCATAAAGAACGATATTGTATCAATTGAAATGAATGAATGAGAGAATGTGTTTTTTTTTTTTTTTTGATAGGCAAATAAACAAATTTTATTAAAGAAGTAAAAACATAACAATTACAACTCCACATTCACCCAAAAACAGATTAAATTCCCAAGCAAACCTTACCCAAGCACCACCCAATTACAAATGCCAAACCAAAAAAAATTCCCAGTTCTAGAAAAACTCAATTTTAGCCCCAAGCAAAACAAAGATAACACAAAAGAAAACTACTGAAAAATTATCGAGCAAACTCCATAGCATTAACATAAGAAGTTGATCTCCTATAGTAACAAAACCCAACCGCACAGCAAAGCATCAAGGCTAAGAATATCAACAAACCGGCCTTTCTAACCCGCAGCCACAATCTGATCAACAAAATAACCCTCTCTAAGCAACTAAAAACATGCTGGGAGCGGAAATCCCATGAACTCGTGATAGTGCTTATAGATTATGCCACAAAAAAAATCACGAATGGTTGATCACTGCTCGATCCCTTCAAGCCTTCTACCGTATTCCCCACTGCCAGAACGTGAAGAGAGAGTGTCTCTCTATGTACTCTCTTTGATGGACGGCTGCCTCTAGGGTTTAGAGAAAATATTTCATCTTAACCTAGTGGCTGCCCAACATGGCATATATATATGCTACGGTAGGGACCTAAAGGCAAATAAGTTTCGGGCTCCCAATGTAAATATTAAAACCTATTTACATTAATTATAATTCATTCCACTAAAGAATTATAGTTGCACTCCCTAGCTTATTCGAAATTAAATTTCGAGCTCTTTGTTATTAAATACTTATTTATCTCCCCACGTTAAGATTACAGATACCCGTTGATTAAATTAAATTATTGACAATTTTATTTAATTAACATCTGTTAATCTCCTTGAGACCTTTCGCTTAACTTATTTGATATGTCGGATACAAAATCCACCTGCAGGGTTTGACATAATCAAAACTTATAAGTATCCTCAAAGGGGTATCATCAATCCCTATACCAGGACATGGATTCCGTCAAAAATTAATATTCACCATATAATTAATGCAGTTATCAAACTCATCGAGATTATTGACCTATAAAGATCTCACCTTTTACGAATCAAAATAACTAACAATAAATGCATGTGTCCATTAATTATTTCGGTATTAAGAGTATAAGTATTCATAATAACCATGAGGTATTAATTATTTTATGTGTCAGTATAAAATAATTACCCCAATACGGTCCCGTTCAATACACACAAGTGTACTAGCACAAGAAGTTGAAACTAAACCATTCCCCGTAGTCAAGACAGACCTAATGAAATCGTGTGCTACAATCTTACCGATAGTGTGTCCAACTTCATCTCAGATTGTGAACAATAAGCTTATATTCTACAAGAACTGATGATATGATCTTCTGTGTGTAAGCCGAACTCTACACACCAGATCATCTACTATATAAATTAAAAGACACACATGCATAACATTAGAAGATAATATAATGCGAACATAGCTCATACAGATTCTCATTTAAAATGCAATATCAAAATTCATTAATAAATAAATAGCAAAGTCTATTACATAAAAGCATGGCTTTTAGTATATATCCCCAACAATCTGCAAAATCTTCAGCAATATAGCCGATCTCTGCAATTTCATCAAAACCAGTCCAGCCCGCATCCAGCATATCCCAACACCTTTACAATTTCAGCCCCACATAGACACCACCACCCCTGCAAAAGCAAGTGCCGCAACAGAACAGAGCACACCCACCCCACAGCACTATGGACAAAATTTTTCCAACAAAAATCCACCCCATTAGCTTCAACACCCCATTCGTTGAGGCCAGATTAGCAATGCCATGATCCTTGCCATCATTCTTACAAACATTAGTAGCTGATTCTTCACGTACTAAATTGTTTTGTGAACCACCAGCAGTGTCTCTTCCTGCGACCTCTTGAAAACTTACAATCCCACCATTAAAATCCCCACCACATGGTCCAGGGCCTGCTGGCATCAAAACACTAGAAACACAGTTATCTCTGAATGCATCACCTACTTCTAGAACACTTTGCATTAGCAAATCATCTCTTACAAGAGGAAGACTGCCACTTGACAATTCAGATGGCTTCCCCTTGGCAAACCCTTTTCGGTACCACTTTGGATCTACATTTTTCTATGACTAAATTCTCCACTCCTAAACATTTTTGTTCTGCAAACTGTGAATCACCCCCTTTCTCATCCACGCTCTTACCATACCCATATGCTGGTTTAATTGCAAAATTGCTAGAAATCATGGAAAATGCCCTCTTCGCATGCCGATTCGTCACATCAGCAAGAGCGGGTCTGGTATTGGTGCATACTCATAACAAATAGCACACTTCAAGTTAAGAGAAAATGAAAAAAAAAAAAAAAAAAAAAAAAAAAAAAAAAAAGAATCTCGAACAACACTACTACCACCTCTCAGAAAACCCCATAGCAAACCAAAAAGCACAATCAACCATTAATATAATTTGGCACAACTTAAACAAAACCAAAACAAAGCCATCATTGATTTAAGAACTTACAGCCATGCCTCCATTGGAACACATCTACCAACACCTTTCTTAGCGAAAAAATCAGCCAAACTGTTGACCTCCCTTGAAAAGTCGTTTATCATTACTTTGAAAAATTCATTCGGACGTAATTCTCTTTCAAGTTGATTTGATTCTTCCATGCCTGAAATAAGTACTGTTAAAGTTATTTGTCAGATAACATTTAAGAAAGCACAAAAAGATATAAGAATTTAAAAAATAGAGAATTATATAAAATCACAGGTTTTAATTAAAATAAAAGCTGGTAAATAAAAAAAAAAAAAAAACACCCACCTTTACCATCACCTTTTTTTCTTAATCTTAATAGAAGCAAGAGAAGTTAGATGTATATCATCAAGAATAAACAAAATTGTAATTTTAAAGTTTGAATAATAAAATGAATTATTTTTCTTAAATTTTGAAGTAAATGATTAATTATATCGTATCCTTTTGGTGAGAAAACCTTTTGGATTCGTATAGTTCGAAAGAAAACAAAATGTATTAAGATTATATGAAAATTTTATATGAGAAAATAAATAGTTGATTGTAAAATAGAATACAACTTATGTTCTATTTAAAGTTATAAATTTCACATAAATTTATATAAGTATTCGGTAAAATTACAAGGAGATGGAATATTTTGGATGAATAATTACATCTTGATTAATAGAAAGGTGTAAAATATTTTTTAAGGAATAACCAAATATATCAATTCATGGAGGCTAAATAATGTTATCAGATTAGATGATCTATATATGATCTAACCACAGAGTTAGTTAACTACATGGTTGAAATAAAATAATAAACCTTCATTAATAACCAATAAAATTAACAGAGTCAAAATATAAAATGAAGTATAATTGTATATTTTGAGTTATGATATAATTAGGTCACAAATATAGAGAGTAAAGGTTCTATTTTTTTCCCCAAACAATTACATAAGAAACTTTAAACGTTGTAGTATATAATTTATTATTTATGTATTAGATATCTTATAAAATTAATCTAAATAATACATTAAAATGATAAATACAAATATAGATCTATAAAAATAAATAATTTAAAAATTATGTTTTCAAAGATATAAATTTTTTATTAAAATAAATAATTTTATACATTAGAATAAATTCATAATTGCATCAAGTAGTATTATTCTCATAGATATGTATCACCTACAGTGTTGATTAGAAGAAAAGCTTAATACGTTATACTCTATGTAGATAAACTATTTTTTTGTATATACCAAACTGATAATTGAATAAATAACCAAAGACAACAATATATATAATTCTATAGAAGAAAAATTTCGAGAAGATCCAAACTATCTCAAAGATGGAGAATAATACGATTCTGTTACCTTGAATGAGAAAAATTGCTTGTTCTATAAAGAGTAAAAAAAAAATTAGATGATTGAATCATTTCGACTATATATTTAGAGGATAAAACAAATAATACAAAAAAAAAAAAAAAAAAAAAAAAAAAGAAGAAAAAGAATCATGACAATTTAAGTTAGTAGTTACCTACCGTAGGTACAGACGGACTTGATACCTATAAATAATTGTTGAAGATTACAAAAAAAAAAAAAATATATATATATATATATAAATAAATATTCAGGATTTAAAAGGAAAAAAAAAAAATTAAAAAATAAATTATCAACAAACAAAAAAGAACAATGTTTGGTACGGTTGTAAAGCAAAAGAGGTTACCTTTAAGCGATAAAAATAGAGAGGATTTACCTGATCGGAGACCTAACAGTAAGAGCAATCCACTAACTTAGGATGGAAACCAAAATCTTGAAATAGAAGACGGTACAGGACTATGCCAGGCGAAGAAGATATGAAGAATAGATGAAGAGAAGAAACAAATTAGAGTATGAAAGAGTTTAGTCTTCTGCGAAGGGGGTATGAAAGAGAAAAGCAAACAACATTTACACTATCATGGGTTAGTGCAAGACGTGATGTGATAAGAAACTGACACAATTTGATAACTTAGAGTGAAAGAAGATAAAAAGGAATCATAATCTAATCTGCATAAATCGATTACATCTGCACGCAACCGCCCGGTTATGGGAAATAAGCGAAATCAAATCGAACACTAATCCCTTTGGATATCAATTGTTAGAGTTGATTTCCAATTGAGAAATTCAGATTACTTACTATTTAGACCAATTATATATTTATAGTATAGAATTGATGCATTGGGTTCTTTTTACGGGCCACCGTTACAATCTACTCTTTATTGGTATAGTTGGGATAGGTATTTTGGAAAATTAACCGTTGGATTAGATACTTATGCTACGTATATCATGTCTGTAAAAATACATCATTAATCCAACAGTTGGTTTTTAAGGAAATTGTCTGTTCAAAAAAAAAAAAAAAAAAATAAAATTTAAAAAAAAAAAAAAAAAGCCAATTTTTTTTACAGTTGATCTTCTCATAAACCAACCGTTGGATCAAAATGTTTTTTTTACAGTTATAACATATATAGTAGGAATATCTAATCCAACGGTTGATTGTTTAAAATACCGATCTTAACTACCCAAGTGAGGAGTGGACCATAAAAGTTTCCCATAAAGAGACCACTTTTACAATATAGTTTTTACTGGTATAGTTGGGATTGGTATTTTGGAAAATTAACCGTTGGATTAGATGCTTATGCTATGCATATCATGTCTGTAAAAAAATATCATTAATCCAATGGTTGGTTTCTAAGGAAATTGTCTGTAAAAAAAACCTATCAATTTTTCTTTTTAAAAGCGAGTTTTTTTTTTTTTTAGTTAATCTTCTCAGAAACCAACCGTTGGATCACAATGTTTTTTGATAGTTATAACATATATAATAGGAATATCTAATCCAACGGTTGATTGTTTAAAATACCTATCTTAACTATCCAAGTGAGGAGTGGACCATTAAAGTTTCCCGTAAAGAGATCTCAATAGATAAGTTTTGTTAATATTAAATTATATATAATTTTAAAGAGAAGAAAACGTATAATTTAACAAATATACATTCTTTTAAAAACAATCGTTGAATAGCTGTGGTTTACATAAATATGATATATACGATATAAGTTTTTTAAAATTTACTATTGTTAATTGCTCTTTAATAGGATACTTAATGCTCAAGAGTACATTTGATCATATTGATTATGTATATGTGTGTATGTGTGTGTGTATATATATATATATGTTCCATTGGGGTCTAGACCTCATTCGGATAAATACGGTACACTCCTCATCGGGATAGTTGGGACAGGTATTTTAAAAAATTGATCGTTGGATTAGATACTATTGTTACGTATGTTATGTCTAATAAAAATCACAGCGATTCAACGATTGGTTTATGAAAAAATTTACTGTGAAAAAAACTAACACTTTATCATTCTTTAAGTGTCAGTTTTTTTCATAGTAGTTTTCTCATGAACCAACCGTTGGATCATTGTGATTTTTAGTAGACATGACATATGTAGTAGGAGTTTAGACCCCAATGGAACATTTCTGTATATGTATATATATATATATATAATGTAAATCTGAACAAATATTTTATTTTTGAAAAAAATATTGATAAATTATTGTACAAGTATAAAAATAGACATTATTTCATAAAATTACCAGTATTATAAATTATTTATGAAGATTAATTTATTTTCAAATATAAATCATTTTTAAAAATTCAATCTTATTGAATTTTATTAATAAATTTATTTTAATATAAAATTTGAATTATACTAAATAGAGTAAAAACTATATTAATTAAAATAAATTTCTCACATATACTTAATATTATTGGAAACATTATTAATCAAATCGGTCGGAATCTACCATGAGCACTTGCAATTACATTAAGTATGAGAAATTGATAAAAAGATGAGAATTTAAGTTCCGATTTATGTTTTATCCAATTTAAAATTGTATACACGATTTAATAAATGATTATAAAATTGATAAGTTAAATAAATGAAGAACATTATATATTTTGTATAAAATTACAGAATTAATTTTTTTATAGCTAACTAATAAAAGTATATATCATGTTAGAGAAAAAGTATATAGAATAGATTTAGATTAAATGTAAGGTCAGATTTGATGCCTTCTTAGAGAATAGATTTATATATATATATATAGTAATAATAATAATGCACTATGTAAATAAAAAACTAAAAGTAAATTATGAGATTCCAAAATAATGACAACTTACATTAGGGACCATATGTAATTGGTCTAAAAATTGTAACCAAAGAAAATATTTGCATTGTAGGTAATCTGTTAATGTAGTGTTAAAGTTAAATATGGGAATATAGCTGGAATACTTTTAAGATGAAAGATAATTAATAAATTTCCTTAATATTACATATATTAATTGATGTAGATAATGATTTTGTTCAGTTTTTCATATTTATACTATAGGAGGGGTAGAGAGGAAAACTTTTAGGGAATTGGATGGGAAAAAAAATTAACGTGAAAACGACACGTACAGTATTAGTATGGAATGAAGTATAAGAAAAACTGAAAGAGGGACGGTAGAGATGAAGGAAGAGAGAGATAGAGAGGAAACTGCATAGGCTGCCACTAACCCAACGAACAAAGCACACATCCTGTTGCTTTTACTGTCAAAAATGAAAATTGAATAGTAACATTTCAAAATCTAACTTTTCTATAAGTTTACATTTGTTTGAGTCATTAATTATAATTTCTTTCGTGAATGAAATGAAATAGTATAATTTTTTTTTTTTTCTCATCACAACATAATAATTGACAGCATCAATCTTACAGTCGGATCCTGTTTATTGTATTCATATGAAAATAATACAATTCATTGGATCAATCTTGGCAGATAAATCTTCATAGCACATCCAGACGTACTCTAAAAAATCTGCATAACAATTAACTAATTTCATTGATGACATTAAATACTAAATTAACAAATAATTAATGAATATATTAAGAAACTATAGCTTATAGAATCAAATATAAGAACAAGAAATATAGGACAAAAATAAACAGTGAATTTCCTGTTAATAAGTCATACTTTTAGTAAATTTCTTTCAAAACACCACCAAGTCTGTTATTTATATAATGAGGATATAAAATGATATATATAATTGATGCCATCGATAGGTTCTATGACCTAAAGCACAATATTGGAAAATATTGAATCAACATTTCACATTCTACCCATTTCAAAATTATTTGTTAAAAATTGACAATTATTAATTATACTATACTTTTAAGAAAAGTATATAAATAATTAGTCGATCACTTTTTTACAAATAATTTTCAAATGAGTATAATATTTTTATTTTTTAGTTACTAAGAAAATAAAATATTGTTAATAATTAGTTAAATTTTAATTTTAATTAGTTTAATAATTATTGGATTTTTTTTTATCTGAATCTGAATTCAATAAAATATTTAGAAAAATTAAGTATAGAAATAGAGTATGGAGTGGTTTATTATAGAGTGGGACACAAGAAAAGAAAGCTTCCTCCACAAGCTGAGAAAAATGTATTCTTATGGAATGGAGCACAAGAATACGAAACTTCTTTCGTGAGCCACGAAAAAAAAACTTCTAAAGCAAGAAGAGAGAGAGAGAGATAAAGAGAGAGAGGAGAATCTATAGCCATAGAGACCGATTTGGATTACACGTAAAACGGTGGCAATTTGAGATTTAGGGTCCGTTTGGAAACAGAAGCAGAAGAGAAGCAGAAGCAGAAATAGAAGAGAAGCATAATCTAAAGAAGCAGAATAAGAAGTCAGTTGCGTTTGGATACTTTATTTTAAAGTGCTTTTGGCATAGAAGTGTTTTTACTGCCTGTTTGGATATCATATGAAGAAGTTGCTTTTAATTATGAATTGACACAATTACCCTTGGCAATAAAATTAAAAAAATATATATTTATAATTATAAATAAATATAATATGAATAATATAAATATAATATAAGTATAGTTAAAATAAAATAATAAATAATATTTTATTTAAAGTTTAAAATATTAATATAAAAAGTAAGTGTGAAGGTTTATAAATATTAATATAAAAGTGAGTTAAGGGTAGGACATGGAAGGAATAAATTTTGTTGGAGTTAATTGTTAAAGGGCAAAATGGGTATTTCAATAATTAAGGAGCCAAAAGCAGATTCTGAAGCCCAAGAATCAACTCCAAAGCAGATTCAAGCAGAATCACATTTTCTGCTTTTTTTGTTGTGGGGCCCATTGCTTCTGAAGTTGCCAAATGGGGCAGCTTGTGCTTGTGAAGCCCACAAGCAGCTTTTGCTGCTTCTGATTGTCTATCCAAACAGGCACTTAGATTGGGAAAGCAGATTTCCAATTTGTTACTGTTCACTTGATCTCGATTTTTGGATAACCGTGTGAAACTAACAGGGCTCTATGGCTTCAGGCTGGTTCTGAGCTAGATTTAGTTTGTGGAGGAAGCTTTCTTTGTGTTCCACTGCAAGCACCAGACTACTCTCTCCATTTCTCTGTCTCTCTGTTCTCACTTTGGATGGCAGTTTCTCACGACAATTCAAAATCAAGATCGAGTGAACAACCAAAATAGAAATCTACTTTTTCAGCCCAAACTGCAAATTGCGCTCATTGCGGTAGATTCAGTAGGTGAGTCTAGTGTTGCTGCTTTTGTTGGTACACTCGCATTAATTGCAACCCCGATGTCTCATTCACGTGGAGGAGCTGGGGATGTAACATCTCGTGGTGTGGCTGGTGTAACGCCCCAACCTGACCATTATACCGACCATCCCGGGTAGGTCGACACGGGTCAAGATGTAGGCACAACTTGTACTGCTCATTCATATTTCCATACACAGGATAAAGAAAGGATAATTTATAACAACATGAAATGATATGTTCTAGTGCATACATGCCCAAGTACGAGTAATACAACAAGTAAAGAGTCAAAGGTACCAAGCTTAATGCCAACATCCCTGGCATATAGGCTACTAAGGAAATAAACTGGTAGTTCGAAATACAAATAACTTAAATGCACGCTAGATTGCTCGATGCACGACTGCCCAGAACACTGCAAAACCCAATGCAACCTGAGTAGAGTTTCCTAGCATTGGACCTCTACTAGAAACTTGTAAACCTGCTGCATGAAACACAGCATGAGCATGGAATGCCCAATAGGAGTACAACCTCAACCAACAGTAATAATATTGATACAAGGAACATGATAAATAAAACAGTTTATATTCAGTTCAAAGTTCAATAACATAAATGGTGTGGGTTTAGATCTGTCATAAACGCAGGAAAATATCCATCAATTTTGAAGACCAGGCTCGCAGGACGTATATCAGGACGTTGTTCTAGGCTAACAAGCCTCCGGCACAACGACAGCCAAAACCGGCCACTACGGGGCCTGACCTCTCGAGGATAACCGACCAGTTGCCTAAAACACATAGCCAACTGTCGAGCCACTACGGGGCTATATACTTCGGGTCCGCACTAAGGCTCCACCCAGGACCATGGGCCCTTAAATAGTCTCCCTGTATACCAACCGAGCCTAAACCATGCATATCAGCAAAGGTTTATGTAACGCCCCAACTTAACATCCATACCGACCCTTCCGGATAGGTCGACACGTGTCAAGATAAAGGTACAACCTGTCCTGCTCATTCGTATTTCCGCATGAGATATAAGAAATGAATATGTATAACAAAATGAAATGACATGTCCATACATTATGTCCCAATTCGCCGAATATAATACAAATAGAAATTTAGATATAATGCCAACATCCCTGGCAAATGGGCTGAATCACAAATCAAGATCTACTCTCAATAACTAAATAATGCATATAACATATCTAGCAATATATATATATATATATATATATATATATATATATATATATATA
>JAESVK010000164.1:0-38985 GCA_017140935.1 Hamamelis virginiana
ATGTAATTGACATTATTGGAACAACAATCCCATTCTAACACCCAGTTCTAAAATGAAGCAGAACCCTTGGATCTGTTGTTGTGTAGCTAAATTCCACCAATTTCCATTTTCATTCCCCGTGTATGATTGTATTGCTGATATGTTTTTTGAATGTAAAATTTTAATGACAAAACTTCTATATCCTTTGATTTTTGGTTTGTTTGTGGGGTTTTATTGTTTAAAATGTCATTTCCCTAGGAGTCGCTGGAGTCTCATCTTCTTCGCTTTGGTGAGAGTTTGCAATCAAAAATCAAAACACCGTGTTGTTATTGATGGATTCGCTTGAAATGGCAAACCTACTATGGCTTTAACCCAATATAAGAAAGTAAGTTTTATTTTTTTTCAAAACTTGCCTTCCCCTTTCATTATAATTGCCTATTACTTATATTAGTGTTGACTATATACTCTATTTTTGCTTTCCAGGTTTGTTGTGTGACATATACAGAGCATAGTAACTGAAATTTCTTGGTAAATTTGGAACCTTTTTATTCAATTGTAGCTTTGTCTTTGTATGCATTTCTTCGAGTGTGGGCTGTTTGTAGATTTGCTGTGTTCCATCCTTCACTATTTTGGGGATGGCGATGTGGGTAGACATCATTTGGGGTTGATTTGTGAGCTTTTGAATCTCGAGTACCTTGCTTCTTTGGAAGATGTGGGGAGTGAGGCTATGAGCTCCTTTGCACAAAAATTAGTAGCCACTTAAATCAGTAACGTAGCATTGTAGCAAGCATCCTTAATATGCATGTCATTTCTTTAGTATACCATTTTTTTTGTCTTAGTATACCATTTTTTGTTAGTATACCAATTTTTTGTTAGTATACTAGTTTATTTTGAACGGAATGTCATTTGTGCCAAAGTAGCAGTTGGGCATCATAAGGGAGATCAAGTTTTTATACCAAAAATCCCAATTTTGCCAAATAAAACTAAACACTATCCATTCCCATTTAAAAAAATCCAATTTCTAGTTAGGTTATCTTTTGCAATGACTATAAATAAAGCTTAGGGTCAAACTTTAAAAACTGTTGGGAGTCTATCTACCACAGCCTGTGTTGGGCAATTGTATGCTGCTTTATCAAGAGCCACAAAATCAGAAAAAATTAGAATTTTGATAAAACCGCAATTTGCCTCTGAAGATAAGTTAGGATTAACTTCTAATATTGTTTATAGAGAGATTCTTGATCGTGCAAATCAAAAAGTCTAATAATGAAAAGTTAATTTTATTATCTTCTATGAATTGTTTTAATTTATTTTGTTAGTTAGACTATATTTTTTTTATTCACTACTTTTGATGAAAGTATCGGCTTCTTTTTTCCTGTAGGTAATGAAGAATTCACTAAATTTTATTTCCTTTTACGCATATTTAGATTATGTATTTATTTATTGTCTACCCTATAATTTTTTCTAATTCCTATCTTTCTCCTAACTTTGATGCATATAGAGATTAGGAAAGAGGAACTTGGAACAGGTCCGGCAAGGAAAGATTGATCTCGATTCTACCCAAGTTACAGATGTGCATAATTACGGGTATGTTATGTTATTACTCATCCTTTCATAGTGATGTGTTTTCATCCTTTCATAGTGATGTGTTTCTTCGTAGGAATTGGCTTTTACATATTTTTTATTTCCGTTTGGGCACAAGATCTTTGTAGCTACATGGAATGTTGGTAGAAAATCTCCACTTCCTCTTCTATAAAGGAATTGATTTCTATTAGTAGATGTTGGATTTATTTATTATTTCACTGCAGTGGATTGTTATATGTTACAACAATATGGTACTTAATTTTGGTACTTTTTATTTCTCAGGGTACAATCTCTTGCAGAGTATTCTATTTTTTGCTAAACATATTGTTCTCAGGATACCATAACGACATTTGATCATACCATGTTTTGCTCAGTATGTAAATACACTTCAATATACCAAGTTTTACCTGAAGATACCGTTTTTTGTATTAGTAAACATGGAATATTGATCCATCAAAAGGACTGACAAATGGTACGCGGTTGATTGGCGAACATTTTGAACGGAATGTCATTTGTGCCAAAGTAGCAGTTGAGCATCATAAGGGAGATCAAGTTTTTATACCAAGAATCCCAATTTTGCCAAATAAAACCAAACACTATCCATTCCCATTTAAAAGAGTCCAATTTGTTAGGTTATCTTTTGCAATGACTATAAATAAAGCTCAGGGTCAAACTTTAAAAACTGTTGGAGTCTATCTACCACAGCCTATGTTCTCTCATGGGCAATAATTGTATGTTGCTTTATCAAGAGCCACAAAATCAGAAAAAATTAGAGTTTTGATAAAACCGCAATTTGCCTCTGAAGATAAGTTAGGATTAACTTCTAATATTGTTCATAGAGGGATTCTTGATCGTGCAAATCTTTGGAAGAGGAGTTTTGAATACTTTAGATCCAAATGGTTGTCCTCCACATGAATTATCTTTAAAAATTGGATATCCAATTATTTTGCCTAGGAATATTGATCCATCAAAAGGACTGTCAAATGGTACGCGGTTGATTTGCGAACATTTTGAACAGAATGCCAAAGTAGCAGTTGGGCATCAGAAGGGCTGGTGAGAAGCATACTTTTAGGAGTCTGGATCATTGTTTAGCAAATGATAATTACTTTTTGGAAGAGGAGTTTTTGAATACTTTAGATCCAAATGGTTATCCTTCACATGAATTATGGTATTAATACCATAATTGTGCCACCTGGTGCCATTTAGAGCGCCAAAATTTGGCATTAATACCATTTGTTGCCATCTAGATTGCCAAAATTTGGCATTGGTGCCATCTGGTTCCATTTGGAGCGCAAAATTTTGGCATTGATGTCATTTGGTCCCATCTGGAGTGCCAAATTTTGGAATTAATGTCATCTACTGCTACTTGGAATACCAAAATTTGGCATTGATGCCATTTGTGGGATCTAGAGTACCAAAATTTGGCATTTATTGCATTTGGTTCCGTCTGATGCCATTTGGAGCGCGAAAATTTGACATTGAAGCCATTTGGTGTGCTAATTTGGCATTGATGCCATAAGTGCCATCTATTAGTGCCATCTGTTGATGTCATTCGGTGCCATCTGATGTGCCAAAATTTGGCATTGGTGTGATCGGGTGCAATCTGGAGAGCCTAATTTTGGCATTGAGGCCATTTGATGCAATCTGGAGTGCCAAAATTTGGCATTGATGCCATTTGGTGGCAATTAGAGCGCCAAAATTTTGCATTAATGTCATCTAATGACATTTCGAGTGCCAAAATTTGACATTGATGCCATCTGGTGCCATTTAGAGTGCCAAAATTTGGCATTTATTATATTCTGTGCAATCTTATACCATTTGGAGCGTCAAATTTTGGCATTGATGCCATTTGGTGCGGTTTGAAGTGCCAAAATTTGGCAATGATACCATCTGGTGCAATTTAGAGTACACAATTTGGCATTTATTGCATTTGGGGCCTTCCGATGCCATTTAGAGCACCAAAATTTGGCATTGATGTGATTTGGTGTGAAATTCTGGTATTAATGCCATTAGGAGCCATCTGTCGATACCATTTGATGCCATCTAGAGTGCCAAAATTTGGTATTGGTGCCATTTAGAGAGCCAAAATTTGGCATTGATGTCATCTGGTGCCAATTGTAGTGCCAAAATTTGGCTTTAATGCCATGTGATGCCGCTTGGAGTTCCGAAATTTAGCATTGATCCCATTTGGTGCCACCTGGAGTACCAAAATTTGGCATTTATTGCATTTGGTGTCATCTGATGCAATTTAGAGCACCAAAATTTTTCATTGAAGCCATTTGGTGCCATTTGGAGTACTAAAATTTGGCTTTTATTGCATTTGGTGCCAACTGATGCCATTTAGGGTGCCAAAATTTGGCATTAATGTCGGTGCCACATAGAGTGCCACAATTTGGCATTGTTGCCACCTAGTGCCATTTGGAGCGCCAAATTTTGGCACTAATGTCATTTGATGCCATTCGGAGTGAAAACATTAGGCATTGATGGCATCTGGTGCCATTTGGAGTACCAAAATTTGGCATTTACTGTTTTTGGTGCCACCTGGTGCCATTTAGAGGGCCAAAATTTGGTATTAATACCACTTGGTGCGAAAATTTGGTATTGATGCCATTAGGTGCCATTTGTTGATGCCATTTGGTGTCATCTGGAGTGCCAAAATTTAGCCTTGATGTCATTTGGTGGCAATTAGAGTGCCAAAATTTTGCATTAAAGCCATGTGATGCTGTTTGGAGTGCCAAAATTTAGCATTGATCCCATTTGGTGCCACTTAGAGTACCAAAATTTGTCATTTATAGCATTTGGTGCCATCTGATGCCATTTAGGGTGCCATCTAGAGTGCCACAATTTGGCATTGTTGCCAACTCGTGCCATTTGGAGCGCCAAATTTTGGCATTGATGTCATTTGATGTCATCTGGAGTGAAAAAATTAGGCATTGATGCCATCTGGAGTACCAAAATTTGGCATTTATTGCTTTTGGTGACATCTGGTGCCACTTAGAGCGCCAAAATTTGATATTGATTCCATTTGGTGCGAAAATTTGGTATTGATGTCATTATTTGCCATCATGGTGCCATTTGTTGATGCCATTTGGTGCCATCTAGAGTGCCAAATTTTGGCCTTGATGCCATTTGGTGGCAATTAGAGTGCCAAAATTAGGCATTTATTGCATTTCGTGCCATTTGATGCCATTTAGAGCGCCTAAATTTAGCATTGATGCCACTACAACAAATTGACCCTTTTGCAACAAATTTTTTAGCGACAAATAATTGTTTGTCGCAAAAGACAATATTTTGCGACAATAATTCAATTTGTGGCTAAGAAATACCAAAACAATATTTCTTTGCAACAAAAATATTATATTGTCGCTAATTTTTGTTGCGAATACTTTCCCACCAAAAAATTCCCACAAAAAATTTAGTGGGAAACTATTTTTGCGACAAATTCTATAATTTTGTTGCTAATTGTTCACAAAAAAACATTTTGCGACAAAATTATTGATGTCGTAAATAAGCGTGAATATTAATTTTTATGAAAAAAATTTTGATTATATTTGCGACAAATATGTTTGTTGCAAAAGGTGATATATTACAACAAAATTAGGATTTGTCGCGAAAATTGATTTGTGACAAATCTATTAGTGTGTCGCTAAATATCACTTGGCAACGATCAAATTTTTGTAGCTAAAGTAATGTTTTGTGACAATGATAAAGTTTGTCGCCAAAAAACAGCTTTTTGCGACAAAATTACAAATGTGTCACAAAAAAGTGACATATTGTTACAAACTTATACTTTTGTCGCAATAGTCATTTTTTGCGATGAAAGACAATATTTGTTGCCAAAAGTAATTAATTGCGACAAACAAAACTTCCTCATGAAATTATAAATGGATCGCAAAACAATGCCATTTAATGACAAGCCTATACTTTCTTGGCATTGATGCCATTTGGAGTTCCAAAATTTGACATTGTTGCCATCTACTGCCATTTGGAGCACCAAATTTTGGCATTGATATCATTTGGTGCCATATGGAGTGAAAAAATTAGGCATTTGATTGCTCTGCAATCTTGTCTCTTTTCTATGCATTTTACAATCCTATTTTGGTTTTTTAGTTTAATATTCATGCTTTGTTAGTTTATTTTAGAGTTAATGTGTGTTTTTGCCTTTTGTAGGTTGATTTTGCCTGAAAATCGAAATTTCATATCTAAAGAGAGAGCACAAGAGTGGAATGCACATAAGAGGGATGCCAAGATGGTTAGGAAGCAAGTTAGGAAACTAAAGGAGCAAAAATAAAGAAAACACCTGAAACCTATCTATAAGCCTATCTATAAGCCTAATTATTGGCCTATCGATAGGCCTATCAAGTGAGAGAGCTATGCATGATAAGAGCCTGGTTCGAGGTGGATTGTATGATAGGAGGATGGTTTGAGGTGGATTTAATGTGCCAAAGTTGATATAAAAGTGTTAGAAGGCATTTGGAGAGTTTTGGAGTTGTGCAGTTTTTTCCCGACGAAAACTTCCAACTTCAAATGGTCATATCTCTCTCATCCAAACTCCGATTTGGATGATCTTTATATGCACGCGAAGCTTGAGAAGTCTAGTTTATGAATTTAGGAGGCTCATAATGAATTTCAAAGTGGACCTATCGATAGGGTGGCCAAACCTATCGATAGATGCACTCCTCGGGTGGAAAATTATGTCTTGCAAACATCACCTATCTATATGGGTTAACCCTATCGATAGGGGGCTCAAACCTATCGATAGGTGACTTCTCGTAAAGCGTGTTTCCAACTTTTAAAGCTATTTTTAGCCTATTATTGGTAGTTTTATCAGAGGGGAAGTCTTGGTACAGTATAAATACACCATCTAAGCCTGTTTAGAGGGGATCTTGGATCTTTTGGAGGCTAGACCTAGGCTAGACTCTCTCTCTCTCTTCTCTCTCATTCTCGAGATTCTTAGTTGTACATGGAAGGAATGAAGAACTATGACAACTCTCCTCCAACCATGGAAGGCTAGGTTCCTCTCTTGGGTTAAAGATAAAGTTTATCTCCATTCTTTTGTATTCGTAAGGTTTGGATTTGGGTTTTGTACATATTTGTGATGATTGTATAACTTTATGGATGTTGATCTCATGCAACTTGGTTTTAAATGATTTTATCTATCAATATGTTTGTTTTCTGTGATTGCAATTATGTTTGTTATATAATGGTGCTTATAGAACATGTGTATGTGAAGTAAGATGGTTCATGCCCTACTTGGATGGATTGTGCATTCTCGTTTGACAGTCCATGCCTTAAAGGGATGATTTATGCTTGATTCATATATGCATGATTATCTTTGATGGCTTATTCTTGTAGTTTAAATCATCACTATCATGGATATGCATAAAACCTAATCAAACTTATGAATGCGATTGATGCGAGTTAAGTGGATTCGAAACCTAAGTCTTTTTATTAATTGTTTTGTATTGTTTAGTTTAAACAAACTAACTCTTCAAAATCAAAGATTGTTCTTTTAACTAAAATCGAATTTTCTTTAGTTTCTCATAACTTAGCCTTTAGTCCCAGTGGATCGACACCCGTGCAAAAACCGTATTTCCAACGAATTGAGGTTTCAAGCACGAGTTCTTTTATAAATTTTAAATCTTAATTGTAAGCAAGGAATAATCTTCCTTGTTTGGAGCGATCAAATTTTCGCGTCGTTGCCGGGGACTTTAGCACGTATATAGGAATTGTAGTGATTTCAGTTTTAGTTGAAGTTTGAGGATTTTTCTTTTGTTTTCTTTTATCTTTTTAGGACTTTATTTTCCTTTTTCTATTAATCTTTCACTTCCCTTTCTCCTAGATTGTTTGTTTTACAGGTTTCTAACTAGAATTTTTGCACGCTAAGGCCACAAGGCCAATTGCTAAAATATAATTTTTGCCCAGGTAAAGATTTTGATAGGACCGCATAAAGACTAGCAACCGGGATCGAGGGGAGTATCTTTTTACCTTAGTTTTTCTTTTCTTTTCTTTATATTTTTGTTTTGCATTGCATATCATCTAGTTGGGGGGGAGTGTTTTGTATGCACAGTCGACGTTCCTTGTCTCTTGACTTAAGACCTTTTGACCCTAAGCTAGAAAGTACTTTGAGAGCTTTTAGGGCTTCTCTTTGTAACAATATCGAGTTAGAGTCTGTGTCTGGGATGGGAGATATAGTTGATAATCCTGCTAGAGCAGCTGCGGCTCCACCTCAAGCTCAACATGCACCTAGGCTTCTTAGGGACCACTTTATCTCTAGCACTTTCACTCCACCTTCGTGTATTCAGATTCCCAACATTGATAACGTTCAGTATGAGATTCGGCATGCTACTCTTCAGATGCTACCGAATTTCTAGGAGTTGGATAGGGAGAAACCATATGTCCACCTGACCGAATTTTTAGGAGTCTGTTCCACAGTAAAGATTCCAAGTCTCACTGCTGATGCCTTAAAGCTTCTGTTGTTCTCATACTATCTGCGGGATAGGGCTAAGACTTGGATAAATACCCTTAGGACCCTCGAGCCTGTCACTACTTGGGAGGAGCTTCAAAAACTCTTCCTAATTAGATTCTACTCCGTAGGTCGCACCGCTCAAATGCGGTATACCATTACCCACTTTGTCCAGAAAGAGGGGGAACCTTTTCATGAGGTTTGGGAGCGGATGAAGGAGCTTCTTAGGTTGTGTCCCCACCATGACATTCCTAACTGGCAAATAGTCCAATCTTTCCTTCAGGGGTTATGTATTAATGATAAAAGCCTAGTTAATGCTACGAGTGGGGGTGCCATTCTTAGGAAGAGTGCTGATGAGGCTCGGGAGTTGTATGAGATTCTCGGTGATGATTCTCTACACATGGCCTCAATGAGTGAAACTGATAGAGGTACGTCTACGTCCTCTAATTTGCCTAAGAAGGGAGGTGTCTATGAGGTAGAGAGTATTACAGTAATGAATCAGCACGTGGCAGCATTGTCCAAGAAATTGGATCAATTGCTAGTCGCTCAAGGCCAAACATCTAAGAAACCTCCCTGCCCTGTCAGTGATGTCTTTGGGATTTGTGCAGATATGAGTCATAACACTTTTTCTTATCCCATGGCTAGTCAATACACAGAATTTGTGTAGGAGCAAGTTAATGCAACCCAAGGGTTTTATAACCCTAGGAATAACCCGTACTCGAATACTTTCAATCCTGGTTGGAAGAGTCACCCTAACTTGCGATGGTCTCAACCCTATCAAGGGTCGGGCAATCAGTTCACCCAACCTTAGTACCAAAACCAAAGTGCCCCTCCACCCCAACCTCAGCAACCCTAAATTAATTCTGACTTTGAGACCACAGTTCTCAATGCTTTAAAGAATATGGAGGCGGATCGCCAACTCTTTCATTCTCATTCTCAATCTATTGCTAAGTTAGAGCAACAAGTGGGGCAAATTGCGACTTCTCTTAGTCGTTGCGATGAGGGTAGGCTTCCTAGTCAACCCGTGAATAATCCCAAGAGCGTGAATGTGGTCGAGAGTTCTTCCTTACAGGACTCTCAATTTTTTGTGGATGTGAATGCTATCACCACTTTGAGAAGTGGTAGGATAGTTGACAACCGGGTTGGGGAGAAATCTAGTGAAAGTGAGGTGGAACAATCTAGTGAGCTAAAGGAGAAAAAGAGTAAGAAAAAGATTAGTGAGCCTAAAAGGGATAACTTTCCCTCTAGTTCTGATGATCCTGTGGCATCCTATGTGCCCAAGGCTCCATTCCCTTCGGCGTTGGTTGCGCCCACTAAATGGAAGAAAATTGGAGCGTCTTTGAGTGAGATTTTAGAGGTGTTCAAGCACGTGCATATCAATTTACCACTCTTAGATGCAATTAAGCAAATCCCGTCCTATGCCAAATTCCTAAAGGACTTGTGTACTCAACAACGCAAGGAGCGCTCATATTTGTCTAAGTCAACAGTCCTTTCTGAAGTGGCTAGTGCGGTAGTGTAATATAACCTTCCCATTAAACGTAAGGACCTGGTACACCTACTATTCCATGCTTCTTGGGAAGTCATTTCATAGATAGGGCCTTAGTTGATTTTGGGGCGAGTGTGAACATCCTTCCATACTCTGTGTATGAGAAGATGCAACTAGAAGAGCTTCAACCTAGCCTTACTGTGCTTCAGCTCGCAAATAGGTTGACCAAAGCACCTAGGGGGATTTTGAGAGTTGTTCTTGTCAAGGTAGAGTCATGTGTATTCCCTGCAGATTTTATCGTTCTTGACATGGAACCTGTGCATAGTGCTAAAGCACAAATCCCTGTGATCTTAGGAAGACCCTTTTTAGTGACTGCAAACGCGGTCTTATTTTGTAGGGAGGGTATCCTTCAAGTGTACCATGCTTCTCCACACCCTCATCACTTTGAGGAGTGTTCTTTTGTAGGAGAAATAGGGAACGAGATTGAGGAGGCATTGCCATACATTCCACCATTAGATCCTTTTGATGCATGCCTTTATCTGTGTGATAATGTGGATCGATATTTTTTAGAGTTTGATAAGGATTTTGAGTCCACACCCTTTCTAGGCATCCTACCTTGGAAGCCTAAAGGTAAGTTATGTTCCCTAACAGTTTTGATTCTTCTGTCCACTTTCTTAAATGAGTTTCCTATGTTTAAAGTAAAGCTTTTACCGGCTAAGGCAGTGAAACGGAAACTTATTTTTGGGAGGAGACCAAAGGAGAAGGAGGTTTGAGTTCGGTGGTATGGTATGGGTTGATTTATTCATTTCTCTTTTGCATTTTGTCTATTATGCTTTATTGTGATTTACACACATTGAGGACAATGCATGATTTAAGTTGGGAGGACGAATAAATAAATTTGTGGAAACTTTTTGAAAAATTTCAGTCATTCCCTTAAGCACTTAGTGATTTTTGAACTTGTTTCAATATGTGTATGCTTTTATAAATCTACAAATCTCTGAGTTATGGTTTGTTTTCAGCTTATGCATATGTGTAGTTGAATTTCCGAATTGCACATGCACGAATCAGTCATGATAATTTTTGAGCCAAATAGTGCCTTGCTTATATATTGGTCATTCTTGTTTCATTCTTCACCATTTGTATGATGGATAGTTTTGTTACGCATTATTTAAACTTTTGTGAGTCATGAAAAAGGATAATAGGCCATTTTTGTTTATTTGAGCTTAAATTCTTTCATATTTATATTGCCTTTAGTACTTAATTCAAGCCTTCAAGTTTCCTTTTCTTGGCCAGCTTAGGGAGCCTAAGGGTAGAGGTTAGGTGAATCAATTCTTGGTTGGAGAGTCATTTTTGAGTCTTTGAATCTTGTTTTTGTGTTTTGGTGTTTTTGTGTGCCATGTCTCAATGTGAGTAGATTCTCTTTGAAAAGGAATTGGAATTGGTAATATTAGTGATGAAAAGGGTTGGATAATGCATCTTTGAAAAAAAAATGAAAAGAAAGAAGGAAAAAAAAAGTTTGTTTGTGTATTACCCCTCTCAAAGCTAAAAGTATAAAGCTAAATTCAAGTTTAAGGGTGTAAAAAAAGAAAAGTTCAAAATTGAACGATGCAACAAGAATAAAAACCTAGAAACCATGATATTCCAATCTTCTGCGAACTCAAGTGATTCTGCTAATGAGGCATGGTACACTGTTTTTAGTCATTGTGGGTTGGGTTGTGTAGTTTTGATTTGTTTTGTGTTTTTAAAGCAATTTATGTTTGTCTTGTCTTGTTTTAGGTATAGCGTATGTGATGGTTGGGTAGAGAACTTAAACCATATTTTTAAACCATCACATGTCTTTTTGCTTCCCATTCTTGAACCAAAAGGCATTATTGTGCAAATAAAGTCCTATTTGATTCCATGAATTGCTTTTGTTTTATTTTGTTGAAACTTTACCATCTATTATGTATCTACGTGTAGTTTCATTCTCATTCACCATTCTTTCTAAACTTATCTTCCGCAATGATGTTGTGCCTTCTTTGTTTTTCTTATCTTTTGTGTTTTATTTCCCAGTTTTCATTCTCTTCGTCCTTCTTGTTTACCATCTCATTCGTTTAAACATGGTCATTTGATGGTTTGGAATATGATTGCGTGATTCCACTTCACTACACAAGGAGTTTGCTTATACAATATTAGTTCAATGCATTGCATGATTTATGAGTAGTTAGATTGCTTAGCATGCCCATTATTTTGAGATGTGTTTATCTTCATCTTTGTGAATAAGGGGGATGTACTGAGATTGTCATGTTTGTGGGTGTCATTTCTGCAAACTCTCACGAGACTATAACTCGTCCACTAGGGGGAACCTAGGGGTTTAAAGGCTTGTTGCATGCGCTAAATCCAATCGCGATTCTCTGCGAAAGTGGCTTTTACTTAATTTGTTTGCTCCTTTAGTTTCCCAGCATGCTTACTAACTATCTTGGCATCCCTCTTATGTGCATTCCACTCTTTTGCTCTCTTTTTAGCTATGAAACTTCAGTTTTGGGGCAAAATCAACCTACAAAAGGCAAAAACACACATTAACTCTAAAATAAACTAACAAAGCATGAATATTAAACTAAAATGCCGAAATAGGATTGCAAAATGCATAAAAAAGAGACAAGATTGCAGAGCAACCACAC
The DNA here is from genome assembly GCA_017140935.1 of Hamamelis virginiana. Classification (NCBI taxonomy): domain Eukaryota; kingdom Viridiplantae; phylum Streptophyta; class Magnoliopsida; order Saxifragales; family Hamamelidaceae; genus Hamamelis; species Hamamelis virginiana. The sequence goes on from JAESVK010000164.1 coordinate 12,173, forward strand.
CCCCCCAACTTAGACTTTGCTAGTCCCTAGTAAATACTAAAATGAAAAACACTAAAATCACACAATAAATGACCACTGACCTCTCCAATCTTTCAATACACTCGGAGTATGATGGTACTGATGAGGTGGTAATTGGTGATGGTTCAGGTTTGCCTGTATCTCATGTTGGCTCTTTGTCTTTTGCTTCACCTAATCGTGTTTTTCATTTACATGATACTCTTTGTGTTCCCACCATTAAAAAAAATCTTATCTCAATTCATCATTTCACCAAGCACAATAATGTCTATTTAGAATTTCATCCAACTCATTTCTTGGTGAAGGATCGGATCACGGGGGCGACACTACTCAAAGGTGAATGTGAAGATGGCGTGTACCCACTACCGGAATCATTGGCCACGGTTTCAAAAAAATTTGTTGCTTACGATCATGAACGTACTACCACTGATGGTTGGCATAAAAGACTTGGTCATCCCTCGTCAAAAATTGTTAATCATGTTATTCGTACTTTTTCTATACCCACAAAAAAAAATCATGGGCACTCATCTCTTTGTCGTTCATGCTCTCAAAATAAATCTCATCGTCAACCTTTTAATTCTCATGGCTTAACTAGCAATGCTCCCTTGGAATTAATTTATTCGGATGTTTGGGGTCCCGCTCATGATATTGGTATTGATGGTTCAAAATATTACATTATTTTTGTTGACCATTATACCAAATATATTTGGCTCTATCCTATGCCCAATAAATCAAGTGTGCAAACCATTTTTCCTCAATTTCGACATCTTGTGGAAAATAGATTTAACAAAAAAATCAAGAGTCTATACTCGGACAATGGTGGCGAATATATTGGGTTAAAGTCTTATCTATCTGTCCATGGAATTGCACACTATACGACTGCTCCACACACTCCACAACAAAATGGCATGTCTGAAAGACGACATCGCCATCTTGTTGAAACAGGGCTCACACTTCTCACAGATGCTCATATGCCTAGCTCATTTTGGCCCTATACTTTTCAAGCCGCTACCTATCTTATCAACCGAATGCCGAGTTCCATATCACAAAATAAATCCCCATTTGAGCATCTGTTTAACTAAGCACCAAATTACATGAAACTTAAACAATTCGGCTGCTTGTGCTATCCTTTTACCAGGCCCTATAACAGTCATAAGCTGGAGCCCAAAGCCAAGGCATGTGTGTTTGTGGGTTACTCTCTTTCTCAAAATGCCTATCTATGTATGGAGCCCACAACGCACCGTCTTTATCACTCGCGTCATGTTCTGTTTTATGAAGGGAACTTTCCCTTTGAGAAGTCCAGCTCTCCAAACCGTGAAGCCTCGTCCCTGCGCTCACCTGAAAATCACTCTCATGTGCAGATTTCCTTGCCAAAAATACCTTTTCCTTCGGCAATATCCCCGATTCAGGCAATGGGTACCATCACGGATCACTCACCTCTGGTAGCGTCCTCTCCGGCGCCGACTCCCTCTCAGGTAAATGTCTCTCCTTCATCTCCGTTGTTTGCACAAGAAATATCTTCATTTTCTATTCCCAAAATTCATGAATCTGCTTATACCCAAACTGAGTCTGTGTTGCCCTCTCCTGTTGATTTGCGCACACACACTATGGTAACCCGATCAATGAACAACATTTACCAACCAAAAAAATCCTTTTTGGTCACCAAGCATCCCATCACTCCATCATTGGAACCCAACACGGTCTCTGAGGCCATCTCTGACCCCAGATGGCGTGAAGCCATGTCCTTAGAATTAACTGCCCTCATGAGTCATGATACATGGCAACTTGTTCCACCACCGAGAGGGTGCAATATAATTGGATGTAAATGGGTTTTTCGAATTAAGCGACATGCGGATGGTTCAATTGATCGGTTCAAAGCCAGACTTGTGGCAAAAGGCTTCAATCAGAGGCCTGATTTGGACTACAAAGAAACTTTTAGCCCTGTGGTAAAACCCGTTACAATAAAAACAGTTTTATCTATTGCTGTGATGCAGGGATGGTCACTCAGACAATTAGATGTAAACAATACGTTCTTAAATGGTCATCTTACTGAGAAAGTCTTCATGAAACAGCCCCCAGGCTTTCGGGATTCAGAAAAATCAGAGTATGTGTGTTGCCTTAAAAAGGCAATATATGGACTCAAACAAGCACCTCGTGCTTGGTACTCAGCTCTCAAACACGCCTTGCTTGATTTCGGTTTTATGAATGCACAATCAGATTCATCTCTATTTGTGTATCATCATGATTCTGTTCTTGTCTACTGCTTAGCATATGTTGATGATTTGGTAATTACTGGAAATAATTCACCATTTGTGGAAAGAATCATTGATCAGCTTGGAAAAAAAATTCTCTCTTAAAGATTTGGGGACTCTTCACTTCTTTCTCGGAATAGAAGTAATACCAACAAGAGATGGACTAATTCTAATAAAACACAAATATATCCGAGAGCTACTTGCAAAAACAAGTATGGAGGGTGTCAAAGATGTTACAACACCTCTGTCAACCTCAGTTTCCTTAAAGCTTGATGATGGCACTTCCTCATTTGATGCCACCGAATATAGGAGAGTTATTGGTGGACTGTAATACCTCTCATTGACTAGGCCTGACATCAGCTTTGCAGTCAACAAACTCTCTCAGTTCATGCATGCTCCTACTACAACTCACTAGACAGCCACTAAGAGATTGCTGAGATATTTGAAGAATACAATTTTCCAAGGAATCACCATAAGAAAAGCAGCTAATCCAGCCCTTTTATGTTTCTCGGATTCAGACTGGGCAGGTAACTTGGACAATCGAAGTTCGACATCAGCGTATTTAGTCTTACTTGGTTCAACACCTATATCATGGAGCTCAAAAAAACAACGTTCGATTGCTTGCTCATCTACCGAAGCTGAATATCGAGCATTAGCAACAGCTGCTGCTGAGTGTATGTGGATCCACTCTCTTCTTCAAGAACTAAAGTTTCCACTCAAAAATCCACCACTGCTGTTATGTGACAACTTGGGAGCCACTCATCTTAGCTTCAATCCGGTTCAACACTCAAGAATGAAACACATTCAAATTGACCTTCATTTTGTTCGTGACTTGGTTCAGAAAAATGTGCTCAATGTCCGTCATGTTCATACCAATGATCAACTTGCTGACTTGTTGACCAAGCCTCTCTCACGGCAACGTACAGATCATCTCAAGCACAAGATCGGTCTTACTGATGGAAGTCCGTTCTTGTGGGGGCGTATTAAGGAAGATGCTGAAGATCTGTCACAATCCCAACCAAAGCAACAAATCAGCAACAAATCAGTCCAGTAGTAAATCAAGGATTGTAAATGCTGACAGTTTTTGATTTTATGTGTAAATGCCTTTATGTTGTATATTTCCATAGATAGCTTTACGTTTTATATTTCCATGGATAGCACATCAGAACTTGTATATTCAAAAGGCGAGCACTGAAATGAGAAAGTAGACTCGTGACGTTGAACGACACATTCTAAAACGAAAGCGCACACTAGAAAGTGCTTTGAAAGGTGTCAGCAGGTGCGCGGAGCCGGAGCTCGGCATGTTCGCCCGCTGGGCCGAGTGTTCGCCCACTTCAGAGTCTTCACCTTTAGATAACAAAAAGTGTCCGCCCCTTAGGTCGCCAAACTACGACGAATCAAAACCTTTTGAAGTGCTAGTCGTGTAGGGCGACCGGGCGCTTATAAAACATGTGTATGTGAAGTAAGATGGTTCATGCCCTACTTGGATGGATTGTGCATTCTCGTTTGACAGTCCATGCCTTAAAGGGATGATCCATGCTTGATTCATATATGCATGATTATCTTTGATGGCTTATTCTTGTAGTCTAAATCATCACTATCATGGATATGCATAAACCCTAATCAAACTTATGAATGCGATTGATGCGAGTTAAGTGGATTCGAAACCCAAGGCTTTTTATTAATTATTTTGCATTCTTTAGTTTAAACAAACCAACTCTTCAAAATCAAAGATTATTCTTTTAACTAAAATCAAATTCGTTTTAGTTTCTTATAACTTGGCCTTTAGTCCCTGTGGATCGACACCCGTGCGAAAACTGTATTTCCAACGAATTGAGGTTACAAGCACGAGTTCTTTTTATAAATTTTAAATCTTGACTGTAAGAAAGGAATAACCTCCCTTGTTTGGAGCGATCAGCATTGATGCCATCTGGTGTCAGCTGGTGCCATCTAGAGTACCAAAATTTGGCATTTATTGCATTTGGTGCCATTTAGTGCCATTTAAGTATATTCTACTTCACCATTTCGTTCTCTTTTAAGCTTGGTTCTGCTTTGAGTGTTTTTCCTCGATCTGTTAACTTTCAATTCTTTTAAAGATGTAAAAAATACAAATACAAATACAAATAAAATTCTTCTATATGTAATCTGAATATCTGTTTGTTAATCCATTGTGAGTTTATATATGTTATGATTGGAGAGAAGGATTTGGCTGGTAGCACAGGAGCTTAGTTGGTATGATTAATATGAATTGCTTTGATTAAGGCATAATTTTTAATGATTACTACTATGTTGCTTATTGATCATAGTGTTCAATGTTTTAAATTTCAATAAAGTGAACTACAGCTAACGGGGTATTTAATAAGGAAATTTTATTGTGTAATTTATGAATTCTGTGGGGTGAATAATTATGAAATTCTTGGAATACCCACTAATATATTACAAGGAAAAATGAACATGAATATATGCTCAAAATTTGTTATGGATAGTGAGACTTCTTTCTATTTTTCTTGTTGTGAACATGCCTGGTCCGCCCGAAGTGCTTCAAGACTTGGTGTCACAAGCCAAGCCTTTGAAGATGTGTGCCAACATGTTTGTACTTGTCTCGTGTCACATTTTTGTAGTAATGTAGTGTAGTTAGGGTGTAGTAGCATTGTAGTTGGAATGAGTCCATGTAAATGTTACGTTCCCTTTGTATTTTCTTATTTTCCAAATGATGCAAATATCGGACAAATGCTCTTTAGTCTATACACGTTGGTTTATACCAATATTACCTTAAAACTAAAACAAAAAGTGAAGTAAGATGGGCTGAGGCGCGGACTAGGTTGCTCTCTTTAAGACGATTAACGGTGCCACTACGAAAAGATCCGATGCAATAGTTTCTAGCACGTCACCTCCAGGATACAACAAGCCCAGCACTCACTGTTATTTTCTCTAAGCTTGCACAACTTTGAGAAAATATAAAGCTTCACACAACACTCTTCTTTGCCCAAAGAAAGACTCACAAAACACTTTTAAAAAAATCTGAAAAATTATACAGAATGAAAAAGAGAAGAGAGAGCTTGTGAAGTGGTGTGTGAAATGCTAGGGAGAGGTCTATTTATAGGTGTATCAATATATAACATATGCTGCAGAAATTAATAGGTAGCCATGAATGAAAATGTAAGCTATGAAAAAATTAAAATTAGAATTGAAATCTGAGTTGAATAAAATTCATAACATATGGGGGTTACAAGACTAAACCAACATGTGAATCAAATCTAATTGAATTAGAATCTATAACATATAAAAATAAATAAATTGTAAAATGAATTCTAGACTGTTACAAAATGTGCACATGTCTGACCAGAACTGAGATAGTACATGAGACTACACCTCTTTATTCACCATCTTCTAATGGAGTAGCCGAACCTAAAAATACGACTCTAATAGACTTAATAAATGCTATGATAGCATATTCGAGCGCACCTAAGAATTTATGGGGAGAAGCGGTCTTAACTGCTAATTATATAATGAATAGAGTACCATGTAAGCATACTCTAGTTACTCCCTATGAATTATGGAAAAATAGAAAGCCTAATCTTGATTACTTGGGAATTTGGGGTTGTCTAGCTTCTGTTAAAAAAATCCCTCCCAAAATTCATAAACTTCGGATTAAGGAAACTAGATGTGTTTTCATTGGATATGCTTTATTGATTTCAATATTTAATTTAAATATACCCTCACATGCATATCATTTAGCCACAAATACATTATTCTTGGTAAGGATTGTTAGAGGTATGCCCTAAAACCAATCCTAAAGAGCATATCTACTTCATATTATATTAATTAGACGGTATTACTTGTTGTTTATACATTCAATTATGTATACGATAATGTCCATGAATAAATGATAAGAGAAATATGTATCTCAAGTTGTTGGGATATGGAGACTCATATTTCTCATATACATTTATTCTAAATGGTTCATGCTCATAGGTTTATTAAAGAGGACATTTATTAAACCGACAAGAGTAGCACATATTTAAACTAACTCCATTATAAGGATAGGTAGTCTTTCCTATCAGTGTAGTGACACTTAGGTTAATCTGTGGGTGCATGGTAGAGAACATGTACACTAAACATGATCTGCTAGAATATTCTAATGGAGATTAAGTCAAATGAATATTCTTCTGTTACGTCCATTTACTTGGTAATCCTAAGACCTGAGACACCATGGATGTCTTATGCCTGAATTGTTAGGGTTTGATAGTATTTTATACAGCCTTAACCCAAAGGTTGTAATCGATACTCATTGGCTCTAATAAGTCATGTATGAAGATAGATGAGTGATCAATAAGGAATCATCACTCTCATTATTATGAGAGAGAATGTCAGGGTCAGTTCTCAAAGGTAACTCTCAATGTGAATCTCTAACCAGAGTGATAGGTGACCAATGAAAGTGTTTCATAGGGACCATCTTATTGAGATTATACTTTGAAGAACATATGACAAAATGTTAAGATAGGATTTGACTTATATCCATACCCTGATTATCTTAACTATGACATTAGGGGATGAGGGATTAAGTAACAAGAAGGGTTCACATAGTTCTGCTATTCACCCAAACCTAAGGTACGTCATGATATGCTGCTAGATGTCACTCATGACCAGTGAAAGCCTATTGATAAAGTGTTATCAATAAGGGCAAAATTGGAATTATTCCAATTGAACCTTAAAATAGAAAGTTTCTATTTTAGGAGACATCGAGATGTCTTTGTCCACTGCGAGGTTGGGGTGAACCCAGAGGGTCACACACAATAGGGTGTAAGTGAGTTTCTTGAACTTGTAGGAGGGGAACACTCTAATTGAAATGTATTTATTAATGGTTAATAAGTTAGGGGTCAAAACATAATCAGGAATAGTGTTACTCTTCAAGTGGATGAATTGTCAAGCTAACACTAGTAACGAACCATCCCAAAAGAAGAGAAGATATACAAATAAGAGAGGGGAACCCTAGGGCCGTGTGTAAGCACTCATCCTAGGGTTCTCTCTTTTTCTAGCCGTCTTCTCTCTCTCTCCCTCTCCAAGCTTGGGTCTTTTCAATAGTTGTGAAGGACAAGAAGGTTCAAGGAATTTTACCCCGTGTGGATACCGTTGGAGACTTCATACGTTTGAAGTTCGAGTTCATCAATTGCAAAACGAAAGGCAAATCAAGTAAGTATACTTTATGTTTGATAAATATATGCTCTTGTTTTGTTATCTCATGTCCCTATGCTTGTTCGAATCCTGCTGGGATATTCGATGATGGATTCATATTCATAAAAAGTTTTATTTTGTCTTCCGCTGCGATTCCATGGTTTTTCGAATATCCTATCAGTGGTATCAGAGCCAAATCATGCATGGTCATGAGGTTTGATGATGGCTTGCAATGGTTTAATCACCATAATCAATTCGGCAATGGAGGCTTTCCCTCCTAGTTTATTGTTTTGAGTTTAAATGGCAACTAGGGTTTATTAGAAACCCTAGCAAGGTCACGGCCATGATGGGAAGCAGCCCTATAAGGTTCGGCCATGAGGGTTTTTACCCCTTTGGTTCTTGAGTTTAAGGGTTTGATGAAAACCCTATAGTTTTATTTGGTTCTCTCTCTCTCTCTCTCTCATGATTTTCGGACCTAGTGGGGCTTATTGCTTTTGAGTTTTGATTGTTGGGGTTTATTCTCCATGATATAATGAAGCTTTGATGATGATCAAATCCCCTCCAAGGTGCACGGCTCACTCTCTCTCCTCTCTCTCTCTATTCGGCCGTCTTAGGGTTTTAGAACCCTATATGGTTATTTACTGTTTTTATTTATGATTTGGGTTATGGTAACCCTATAATCATTAAACATGATTGAATCTTGAGGTTTTAGAAACCCTAAGCATGAATGGATGAAGTTCTTGATTTTAGAAATAAAGAACAAAAACTTGATTTTGAGAAAATTGGGTTTTAATGGAGATTAGGGTTTTAGGAAACCCTATAGGGGATCACGGCCACGAGGGTTACCCAACCTCTAGGCCACGGCTATTAGGGTTTAGTAACCCTAGATAATATTATCATATTCTTGATTGATTTAAATTTGATTAAATGTTGATTCTTGATACATGCAAATTACTTAGTTTAACTTTGTTTAAACTTGAGCTTTAATGGAGTTTTTTGTTAAAGTGTTTAACAATGGTGATTTAGGGTTCTTTGAATCCTTGATTTCATCATCAATGGTGGCTGGTTTTAGGTTTTAGAAACCCTAAACCAAAATATGAAGGTTTCTTGATTTGTATTAGGAATCCCTAATTGTGAAATCTTTAAAACCCTAATTTCCTATTTTGAAATTATTCATGATTAGGAAAGTTTCTGATTTATTTTGATTCTTCCCTATAATGAATGATTTTGATTTAGAAAATAATGCAGCATATTTAGTGTTTATGGAAACCCTAAAAGGTTGGATTAAGGTGAGTTCTCTAACCCTAACCCTAACCCTAAACCCTAGCACACACACTCTTTCCCTCAACACCTCACGGCCACATGGGATTGGAACCCTAATGTGCCTTATTTTAATTTTATTTTTCATAATCTTGTGTTCTTCATATGTTTTATAAACTGTTTATGAAGTTTTCAAAATAAATTTAATTGTTTTTGAAAGTTAAAAATGAAGAACATAAAGGTTTGATGAAAAAGTGTTTTATAAAACAATTTTAGTGTTCTTGAGAGATTGTGCAATTCATGTGATGAATTATTGTTTGTAATTGCTTAAAAACATTTAGGAATGTTGCTATATGATATATTAGTATGTTAAAAAAACGTTTTAGCATGATTGTATGTTGATGGGATTAATTTTAAAATCGTTTTAAGATTAAAACTGGGTTGCTGTTTTTCTGGGCAGCAACCATGTAGCTTTTGTAAAATCCATAAAAAATATTTTCGGGGATTTTCAAAGCATGACACCTATTGACTTCATTAATATAAGGTCTTAACAAAAAAAACCCTTATCTTTAAAATTAAGTTGTAAGGAAGAGGTGTGAGCCTTATCCTAGCCTCCCATCATTATAAGATAAGAAAATTCTTTCGGTGTTTATGTTTGGCTGCAGATATGCAGGTACATATCCATCCTATGAATTCCTCTCATCTTATTTTGAATATTGGATATCATAAGATGCGAAAATGGTGCATCCCAAGAACCTATTATGTGAGAGATGTAACATTCAATTAACCATACTTATGTGAATGGTGGGTGTGACTTAACTGAAATGTACTATCAAAGAGCCTATTATGTGAGGATACTACAGTTTAGAGGCTAAATGAAGATTGGAACTTGCTTGAGAAGCATTAGGATAAAAAGTTATCCACTCATCAAAATTAGTAGCCAAGAACCTATTATGTGAGGACTACTAATCTTTGATGGGACCCCAATCCCTGCTATGGAAATTCAATGCTGAAATTCCCGAATCTCATTAATAAATGGTATATGAGATTTGAATAAATAGTGGGAGGTAACATAAAGACTTAGAAACCAAAAGGTATTTATGTTTAATAATATGAAATTTACATTTTTTATTTTCCGTTGTAGATGGCTCCCCCTAAACCCTCTATCTCAAATTCTTGATGACAACCGTTTGACTGGTACAAATTCCCTAGAATGGTTAAGGAATTTTACAATTATCTTAACTTCCGCAGATAGAATCAAACATGTCATTAGTACCCCGTGCTCCAATGCCTTGTCAAAAAGGGCTGCTGAGGAGGAGATAAAGGATGATGTGCACATTGAGAGTACACGATCGATCCTATCATATCTTATGGATTTGTATAGCTCACAAAATGGAATTGTAAAGTTCAATGCTATAGGTGAACTTTACTCCTATAAAATGATAGAAGGATCATCCGTTTATGAGCATTGCTTCAAGATGATCTGAAATATCAACTCCTTAAACGATCTAGGTGTCGTTATAACATCTGAGATGGGAATTGACATACTACTTCATTCTCTGCCTACTAGTTACAAACCATTCATCATTGATTTTCACATATCTGATGTGAATTCAAAATTATCTTTGACTGATTTGATGAAAAAGTTAGTAACTGTAGAGGATACCTTAAAAGGGGAATCCAAAGGGAACATATTAGCTATTGATGGATTTTCAACTTCCAATACCGCCTAAGGGCAAAGGAAAGAAGAAGAAATCCAATGATAAGCCAAAAGGAGACATGAAGAAAGATAATAAAGGAAAAGGTTTCCACTGCAGCAAAATTCGTTTCTAGAAAAGGAATTGCAAGAAGTACATGACTTCGTTGAAGAATGGTTCTTCAAATCGTACGTCTTGTATTTTATTTACTAATTGAGAATTAGTATTATTTTGCTTTATGGTATGTGATACCTGACTATATTTTTCTTGTACAATACGATTGTATGTAGGAGACAAAGGGAAGTAGAAAGTTGAGTAGACATTGGGCTTACAGTGTTTGGAAAGGATCAAGAGTTGCTGCCTTCAACACTATAGCTCAATTCTTAACTAGTTTATTTAGAATTTCAAGAACTTTTTATTATTGCCAGTTTGTAATAAATACTTCTTTAGAAGTTTTTATTTAGTTTTGAATATTTCGATTATTTAAAACAGTTTATTTATAATATTGATTATTTGGATAATTTCTTGCAATTGTTTTAAAGTTCTAAATTCTTCATGAATGCTATTAAATATATGATTCAACATTGTAGGATAACATTAATAAATGAATCCTGACATTTTGTCTAAATTCATTAATTAATATGATCCAATCACTTTATAAGGAGATTATAAGGATAATACATGAGATGTATAAACCTTACATTTTAGTTTGAAATACTTCATATCTATTTTAAATATTTGAAAGTGTTCAAAGGATTCAAAAATTATGAATATTTGAAGAGTTCAAATGATTCATATCGAGTAAAGCTAAAAGAAAAATATTAAGAATATTTTAGTTGAATCATTTATAAAAGGGACCTTAAATATGTTAAACGTTGTAGTTAAAGTTTTATTTAGAATATGAGATATTTCTAATAAACTTTAAAAACTATGCTTTCTTAAATAAAGAGTTATTGGAAAGCAATGTTTCCATGATGATTGAGAACCATTCCTTTATGAAACATTTAAAGGGAATTTTATGTTATTAAAGAGTTTAATACAAAATTACCTTATTTCAAAAGGACTAGTGGGAGCAATAAAGTCATCAATCATTCACAGCTTTCTTTATTTAAAGTACATACTTTACATACTAAGTGTAGTATTATGAATTCCATAAACGTTATAGGAATTCTAATCTCTCAAAAATATTGATTTTATCAGGAACAATATATGAGTTTAAAATATTTGAGAAATATGGGAACTCATATAAATAAAGATAATGTACTTAATACAATATCATTAATGCCACAATAGTTATGGCGGATATTAGCATTATTCAGAACAATGATCCTGAATAAAAGTAAGTATATTATTAATCAATTAAGAATATAATACTTACATGCATAAAAAAATCTAATTAGGAATGCCATTTACATGTTGCCTAAATGAATGCCTAGTACATATTGTTCTCTTCCAAGAATAATGGTCTCATTTACTGGACATCAGAGTTGGCAGCAGAATTATAGTTTAATTACTATTATTGAAAATAATAAAGTTGCAAAGTTTGTTTGCATAGGATCTCTATTGCCATAACACTTCATGGGAGTTATAAGCCTTGTCTTACGAAGACTAGTATAAAATACTATGGTGATTGGCTTTAGTGCAAGTGGGAGATTGTTAGAGGTGTGCCCTAAAACCAATCCTAAAGAGCATATCTACTTCATATTATATTAATTAGAAAGTATTACTTGTTGTTTATATATTCAATTATGTATACGATAATGTCCATGAATAAATGATAAGAGAAATATGTATCTCAAGTTGTTGGGATATGGAGACTCATATTTCTCATATACATTTATTCTAAAAGGTTCCTGCTCATAGGTTTATTAAAGAGGACATTTATAAAACCGACAAGAGTAGCACAGATTTAAACTAACTCCATTAGGAGGATAAGTAGTCTTTCCTACCAGTCTAGTGACACTTAGGTTAATCTGTGGGTGCATGTTAGAGAACATGTACACTGAACATGATATGCTAGAATATTCCCATGGAGATTAAGTCAAAGGAATATTCTTCTGTTACGTCTATTTACTTGGTAATCCTAAGACCTGAGACACCATGGATGTCTTATGCCTGAATTGTTAAGGTTTGATAGTGTCTTATACAGCCTTAACCCAAAGGTTGTAGTCGATACTCATTGGCTCTAATAAATCATGTATGAAGATAGATGAGTGATCAATAAGGAATCATCACTCTCATTATTATGAGAGAGAATGTCAGGGTGAGTTCTCAAAGGTAACTCTCAATGTGAATCTCTGGCCAGAGTGATAGGTGAACTATGAAAGTGTTTCATAGGGATCATCTTATTGAGATTATACTTTGAAGAACATATGACAAAATGTTAAGATAGGGTTTGACTTATATCCATACCCTGGTTATCTTAACTATGACATTATGGGATGAGAGATTAAGTAACAAGAAGGGTTCACATAGTTCTGTTATTCACCCAAACCTAGGGTACGTCATGATATGTTGCTAGATGTCACTCATGACCAGTGAAGGCCCATTGATAAAGTGTTATCAATAAGGGCAAAATTGGAATTGTTCCGATTAAACCTTAAAATAGAAAGTTTTTATTTTAGGAGACATCGAGATGTCCCTGTCTACTACTAGGTTGGGGTAAACCCAAAGGGTCACACACAATAAGGTGTAAATGAGTTTCTTGAACTTGTGGGAGGGGAACACTCTAATTGAAATGTATTTGACCTTAATTATTAATGGTTAATAAGTTAGGGGTCAAAACATAATCAAGAATAGTGTTACTCTTCAGGTGAATGAATGGTCAAGCTAGCACTAGTAACTAAACATTCCAAAAGAATAGAATATATAAAAATAAGAGAGGGGAACCCTAGGGCCGTGTGCAAGCACTCATCCTAGGGTTCTCTCTTTCTCTAGTCGTCCTCTCTCTCTCCCTCTCCAAGCTTGGGTCTTCTCAATAGTTGTGAAGGACAAGAAGGTTCAAGGAATTTTACCCCGTGTGGATACCGTTGGAGACTTCATACGTTTGAAGTTCGAGTTCATCAATCGCAAAACGAAAGGCAAATCAAGTAAGTATACTTTATGTTTGATAAATATATGCTCTTGTTTGATTATCTCATGTCCCTATGCTTGTTTGAATCCTGTCGGGATATTCGATGATGGATTCATGTTCATAAAAAGTTTTATTTTGCCTTCCGCTTCGATTCCATGGTTTTTCGAATATCCTAGCAAGGATATATTGGTCGGATTCTATAGTTTGTTTAAATTTGACCTATTCAAAAGAAACTGGAAACTGAATTCTTTCTAATTTCTGGGGTGTGAAGAACATCCCTTAGGGTCAAGATACGTCCCGATGTGAAATTAAGATCAATTTCACCAATGCCCAAAACTTGGATAGTATGAGAATCTCCAAGTAAAAATTTTCTTTCACTTTCCATAGGAGAGTAATTTTTAAACCAAGTTCTATCATGGCACCCGAAGCACCCATGTCTACCCACCATCCTTCCGACTTATTAATCATATCCAGTTCACTAATCATAGCCATAAATTGCTCTTCGCTAACATTGGCTTGGAATGGCCCTTGTTTCCGAAATTGACAATTCCTAGCACGATGGCCCGATTTGCCACACACATAACAACCATTAATAGTACTTTGATTATTAGTACTAACATAATTGTTATTTTGATATTGTCTAGAAGGAGGTCCTTGGTTTTTATAGCCATTATTTTTATTTTGAAACTTATTTTTATTTTGAAAATTGTTTTTATTTTGAAATGGCTTCTTTTTCATAAACTTCCCCTTAGGTTTTGAATGGGCACTATTTTTAACATTTTGACCCTTAGGAATATTATCACTAGTAGCAATGTGTACCTTATTTGGATTTAAGCCTCCATTGCCTCCATTGGTTTCTTCATTTCCATCTTGCTTTCTTGCTGCTTCTTCAACTAAGGTGTGTCATGAGGTTCACTAGAGTAAGCTCCTTTTTCTTGTGAAGAAAGCCTTTTTAAAACTCCTTCCAAGAACTTGGTAGCTTGTCGATGATGGCCGCCACTTGAATTTGTTCATCCACCTTGATTCATTCGGTTTGAATTTCATGAACTAAATTTTAGAGTTCATGAGTTTGAGCAATGATAGACTTGTTCTCCACCATTTGATATCGAAAGTAGCAACTGCAAGCATATTTCTTTGCACTCGCTTCTTCGGAATCGTACTTTTGTTGAAGAGCTTTCCAAATTTTCTTAGCAGTAGAGTAAGTAGTATTTTTCTAATCATAAAATTGATCGGACAAACAATTTAGCAAATAATTCTTACAATCCTCCCCATCATTCTCCCATTTTTCAATAAAATTTTTATGCTCTTTTTTCTCATCATCACTCATATTTCCGGTTGCTACTTTTTTAGGATTCTTAGAAGTAAGAACCCATGCAACATTCATAAGCTTCAAATAAAATAAAACATTACTAGCCCATCTTTTGAAATTTTCCCCATTAAACCTAAATGGCTTATTGAGGTCGCCGGTGTTACGAGCATTAGTGGTAGCACTAGTCCTTTCCATGGCTAATCGTCTTAAAATTGTTGGAAATTACAAAACAATATTACCTCAAAATTAAAAGAAAAAGTGAAGTAATGCGAGTTGAGGCACGGACTAGGTTGCACTCTTTAAGACAATTCATGCCACTACGGAAAGGTCCGATGCAATAGTTTCTGGCACATCGCCTCCAAGATACAACGCGAGGTAATCCAAACAATAGGCTTACTTACTTGGTGCTGCCTAAGCTAAGTGTCACGCTGTCTTTGTTTGGCAAAACGACAAGGTCGTGACACTTAGCCTGTCTTTGAGTTGTATATGAAGTTCTTTGGAACTAGAGATCAGATTATAGTCATTGATTTGTGCATGGTCAAAGTCGATTTTTTTTTTACATTGCAGCTGTGGATTAATTTAGATGAATGTTGAGGAGTGGTACATTACTTCTTTATTTAATCCAGTGATCGCTCCCGACTAGGGAGGTTATTCCTATCGCAATCAAGATTTCAAAATTTATAAACTATGAACTAAACCTCAATCCATTGCAAATGAATGTAGTCCAAGTGTCGATCCACAAGGAAATTAAGACGATTTAATGAAAATTACTAGCTAATCCTATTCTAGTCAAGATTCTTCATGGTTGGTTGGTATTTAATCTAGGAAAAATTACAATGAAATAGAATTAATCAAAGTGAACAATAGAGAATAGGACTTAGGTAATTCGAATCCACCTAACTCGCATCAATTGCATTTATAGGTTGAATTAGAGTTCATGGAAATCTATGGTAAATGATGAATTAAACTACAAGAATAACACATCAAGAATAATCATGCATATATGAATCAAGTATGCATATATGTCAAACATGGACTGTCAAACAAGTATGCACAATCCGTGGACTGTCAAACAAGTATGCATAATCCATCCAAATAGGGTATGAACCATCTAAATTCACATACACATGTTCGAAAAGAACCAGTGCATAACAAATATAATTGAAATCATAGAAAACAACTATATTGAAAGATAAAATCAATTAAAACCAAATTGCATACAAGCAATATCCTTAATGTTGTACAATCACCATAGAAATGCATAAAACCCAAATTCTAACATATTAATACAATTAACTAGAGAAAGGTTTCATCTATTACCCAAGAAAGAAAGTTAGTTGCCCATGGGAGATGATGAATCACCAAAAGCCTCCATCTCTAACATGTACATCCAACCTTGGGAGTGAGAAGTGAGATAATCTAGAGAGAGAAAATACTAAAAGTAGGCTAAAAAATGGTAAACTATTCTAGGTCCCTTTTTAGGGTTACTTCACTAGCTATTTATAATAAGGCTAATGAAAGGACAAAAATGCCCCAAAGAATACAACACAATCCCCCAAAAACCTGGCAAAATCTAAAAAAATCCGAGATCTCTGTCTATGTCTATCGATAGGAGTTCTATCGATAGCGATCCATGGTCTATCAATAGAGCCCTAAATTTATTACAAGGCACAAGGTACAGAGGCTGCTTTTTATTGCTTGTAGTTACTATCTATCGATGGAATCAGCTATCGATAGTCTACCAATAGACATGGGTCTATCTATAGAGATTCTATCGATAGCCATATATGCTTATTCTTTAGGTTGCACTATTGGCATCTCCTAACTTCTACACTTCTTTATGATGCTTTTTGCCCTTGAGATGCCTTCCAAATCCATGTCCAAGCAGCTCCCCATCCTCGAATGCCCACATATTCATGCATTTGAAGCTAATTTCCTACAAAAGACAAAATTCAACATTACTAATTGAAATTAGCTAAAACTAACATTATTACATAGCTAAATGACATAAGAAAGCTTAGCAAACCACATATATAGACTATAATTGTGTAACAATCACACCCTCCAACTTAGGCTTTGCTAGTCTCTAGCAAATAACTATAACCCTATCAACATTTAAACTTCTTAGTTATAAAATTAAAGGCCACTTTTGCAGGGAATCTCGATTGCATTTAGCATATGCAATAAGCCTTTTAAACCCCTAAGTTACCCCTAGTGGACGAGTGAAGTCTCGTGAGGGTTTACATAAATGACACCCACAAACATGAAATCAAATACTAACAAAAATTGATAGAACATGAAACAAGATGTCTAAAACACAAAACAAAATCTAATTACCACAGGTCATGAGATAGAATTATCAAGTTGATCCACCCACATATGCACTTTACACAACATACACTTCCAATTGACACAAAAAATGTCACCACAACAGAATTTAGTAAGTCTACAAATGTGTAGTGGAGGTGAACTTGAATAAATCCAATTTTAGCAACAAAGGCACATGTCTCAGCCTTTAATGAGCCTTGACTTCAAACTCTCACACTGGTGGTCACTCTAAAAGAATGTTATATCTGAATGCGGCTAGTAACCTGGTGTCCCATATGAATACATACAAGTCTAAGACTCATACATTAACGCACAATAACCAATGAAAGATGAATAAGAATTATCATATATGCACAATTACTGAAATCATACACATCCAATAACAAAGAAATAAATTTTTATTATAAAATTTGAAGGAAAATCTATTTGTGAAAGAAAAATATGGTTATCTATGTGGCAATATAAGTTATATAACTCATTGGCTCTTTCTCCGGTTAATCTTTTTGGAGGCAGCAATAATTTAAAGTTGTCAATCTTTTGCAGCTTATAAGTTTAAGAACTCGATATTTGGCCATGACAATTCACCCCATGGCATGCTCAAGATAGTGATTTCTAGCTGAATTGAAGTTGGGTTATCATAATACCCATGTGGGTTAAAGAAAAAAAATTAAAGCAACAAATGACAGTAAAAATATTAGCCATTGATGGGTACGTTTCACTTGGGGCCCTTCCTTATATTGTTCATCTTAATGATCAATACTAAATTATTATTTTTTCCACAAAAATTTTCACGTACTGAAATTCTATACGAACTTATGATTATTATGAACTATAGTTTTATAAATAAAAAATGGAAATCAAAGGTAAAAAGGCAAATGTCTATAATCCTTCACTGTCCTATTTGAAATATTTTTTTTCACAAAAATTATTATGTGCACTGAAATATTGTACAAACTCATAATAACTATGAACTAATATATAAAGCCAACACCATTGTTAGTGCGCTCAAATTTATTTTTCAAATTACCTTCAATAAAAATAATAGTTCTCCTTATTCAAAATGATATATTAGTAAAAAAAAAAATGATATCCATGTAATTTTCACATCATCCACTGCTTTAATAAGTACTCTATTTGATTTCTTTCTCTAATCTCTTAAGAAACACTTTTTAAAATTCAAAATTTGATAGTAAATCATTTTTATTTAATTTTTATAAATTATTATTTATCTCTTTGTCTTCCCACACGCATAGCATGTGCCATGTAACTAGTATTATTAAGAAGCAAGAAAAAGAATAAAATAAAAGTTATAGAAAATAAAGAAATAAAACTGGGAAGGAAAAAACCCAAATCATATAACACCCCAACCTGACACCATACCAACTTGACACCATACCAACTTGACACCATACAAACCCTCCTGGGCAAGTTGGTACGTGTCAAGATAGAGGTACAAGTACAACCTGTCCTGTTAATCCATATTTCTATACGGATACTATTGGTGTCTTTTAATAAAAAATAAAACTTACCTATCTTCCCTTGTCCCACATTGGTTAGAAGAAGAGAACAATGAGTGGTTTATTAGCTCTCTTCTTCACTCATGCTTAGTGAAGGCTTAGAGAACTTGGCACATCACGTGCGCAAGAAGGGAAGAAGATGGAGGAAGTATTGGTTTTCAAGATTATCCAGCACCTGTAGCTCTCCTGCTCGGACTGCTTATATACCCAATTCTAGTCTGAATTATTTTTTTCCTGTTACATATTCACATTCAAATGAAATCAGATTTATCATATGTTTTATTTTTAAAACTTTGAAACCTATATCTGTTATGAACAGAATTCATTTTAGGTTTGAATTTTTTTTATAACCTTCACAAATGGAGTGAATGTCATGTTTAATTCTTCAGCATAGGTTACACATTGCTACACCTATTAATAGAGGACTCCTCTGGGCATTCTAACTCACCAATTCAATGGCTCTCTCTTCTCTCTTTGATTCTCTATAATTTTCAGTTTTTCTTTAAGTGTTTTGTGAGTTTTTCTTTGGGCAAATAAGGGTGTTGTGTGGAGCTTCAAATTTTCTCAAAGTTGTGCAAGCTTAGAGAAAATAACAGTAAGTGGCTGGGCTTGTTGTATCCTGGAAGCGACGGCGACGTGCTAGAAATTATTGCATCGGATTTTCCGTAATGACACGAATCGTCTTAAAGAGAGCGACTTAGTCTATGCCTCAACCCATTTTACTTCTCTTGTTTTTTATTTTTGAGTTAATATTGTTTTATAATGTCCAACAATTTTATGACGAATTTGCCATGGAAGGAACTAGTGCCAACACTAATGTTCCTAACACCGGTGACCTCAACAAGCCATTTAGGTTTAATGGGGAAAGTTTCAAAAGATTGGCAAGTAAGATTTTATTTTATTTGAAGCTTATGAAGGTTGCATGGGTTCTTACTTCTAAGAATCCTAAAAAAGTAGCAACTGAAAATATGAGTGATGGTGAGAAAAAAGAGCATGAAAATCTTGTTGAAAAATGGGAAAATAATGGGAAGGATTGTAAGAATTATTTGCTAAATTGTTTATCCGGTCAATTTTATGATTATTATAGTACTACTTACTCTACTGCTAAGAAAATTTGGAAGTTCTTCAACAAAAGTATAATTCCGAAGAAGATGGTGCAAAGAAATATGCTTGTAGTCGCTATTTTCTGTATCAAATGGTGGAGAACTAGTCTATCCTTGCTCAAACTCATGAACTCCAAAATTTAGTTCATGAAATTCAAACCGAAGGAATCAAGGTGGATGAACAAATGCAAGTGGCGGCCGTCTTGTCAAGTTCTTGGAAGGAGTTTCAAAAAGGCCTTTGTCACAAGCAAAAGGAGCTTACTTTAGTGAACCTCATGACAGGCCTTAGAGTTGAAAAAGAAGCAAGGAAGCAAGATGGAAATGAAGAAACCAATGGAGGCAATGGAGGCTCAAATCCAAATAAGGTACACATTGCTACTAGTGATAATATTCCTAAGGGTCAAAATGCTAAAAATAGTGCCCATTTAAAACCTAAAGGGAAGTTTATGAAAAAGAAGCCATTTCAAAATAAAAATAATGGCTATAAAAACCAAGAACCTCCTTCTAGACAATATCAAAATAACAATTATGGTAGTACTAATAATCAAAGTATTATTAATGGTTGTTATGTGTGTGGCAAACCGGGCCATCGTGCTACGAATTGTCAATTTCAGAAACAAGGGCCATTCCAAGCCAATGTTACCGAAGAGCAATTTGTGGCTATGATTAGTGAAGTGAATATGATTAATAAGTGGGAAGGATGGTGGGTAGACACGGATGCTTCAGTACATATTTTCCATGATAGAACTTGGTTTAAATATTATTTCCCTGTAGAAAATGAAAGAAAAGTTTTACTTAGAGATTCTCATACTATCCAAGTTTTGGGCTTTTGTGAAATTGATCTTAATTTCACATCAGGACGTATCTTGACCCTAAGGAATGTTCTTTACACCCCGGAAATTAGAAAGAATTTAGTTTCTGGATTTCTTTTAAATAAGCCTGGATTTAAACAGACTATAGAATCCGACCAATATATCCTTACCAAGAATAATGTTTTTATGGGTAAAGGATATGCATGTGAGGGTATGTTTAAATTAAATGTTGAAATCAATAAAGCTTCTACTAGTTCTCCTTATATTGTTACTAGCTATGATATGTGGCATGCTCATCTTTGTCATGTTAATAGTAAATATTTAAAAAATATGACTCATGTTGGATTGCTACCTAAATTAGAAATTGATTTTGAAAAATATGAATATTGTAGCATGACAAAGATTACAAGATAGCCACATTTAAAAGTTGCTAGAAGTAGTGCATTATGAAATTTAATTCATATCAGTATTTATGAATTTGAAGGTATATTAACAAGAGGTGGTAAGAGATATTTTATTATTTTATAGATGATTATTCTAGATTTTGTTATGTTTATCTTATGAAAAATAACAGTGAAGCGTTTGATAAACTTGTAATTTTTATTATGGAAGTGGAAAATCTTTTTGAGAGGAAAATTAAAAGGTTTAGAAGTGATAGAGGAAAAGAATATGAAGTGTTAGGAATTATCACTTATATTCAATCCTTAGGGATAGTACATGAGACTATACAACCTTATTCACCATCTTCTAATGGAGTAACCAAACGTAAAAATAGGATTCTAATAGACATCACAAATGTTATGATAGCATATTCAAACGCACATAAAAATTTATGGGGAGAAGCGGTCTTAACTGCTAATTATATAATGAATAGAGTACCACGTAAGCATACTCTAGTTACTCCCTATGAATTATGGATAATAGAAAGCCTAATCTTGATTATTTGAGAATTTGGGGATGTCTAACTTATGTTAAAAAGACCCCTCCCAAAATTCATAAACTTGGGATTAAGGCAACTAGGTGTGTTTTCATTTGATATGCTTTGAATAGTAAAGCTTATAGATTCCTAAATCTTGAAAATAATGTTGTAATTGAATCTTTGGATGTTATCTTTCATGAAGATAAATTTCCTTTTAAATCTAAAGATAGTGGGGGTCTAGAAATTGAATCTAAAATTCCAGAACCTAGTTTCTCACATTCTAAATATTTAAATATTGAACCTAGGAGAAGTAAACGTGCTAAAGTTGAAAAAAAATTTGGTTTTGATTATTTAGTATATAATGTTGAGGGTGATCCTAAAACCTTAGAAGAGGCTTTATCTTCAAATTATTCTGATTTTTGGAAAGAAGCCATAAATGATGAGATAGAATCACTACTATTTAATAAAACTTAGAAATTAGTTGATTTACCTCCTGGTTCTAGTACTATAGGATGTAAATGAGTCTCGAGAAGAAAACTTAAACCCGATGGCACTATAGATAATTGTAAAGCTAGATTAGTTGCTAAAGGGTTTAAACAAAAAGAAGATATTGACTTCTTTGATACTTTCTCACCTGTTATTAGAGTTACATCCATAAGATTGTTGATTGCTATAACTTCTATACATGATTTAAAAATTCATCAAATGGATGTAAAAATGGCATTTTTAAATGGAGACTTAGAGGAAGAAATATATATGGATCAACCCAAGGGTTTTATTTTATCGGGGAATGAGGATAAAGTTTGTAAATTAACTAAGTCTTTATATGGTTTGAGACAAGCACCTAAGCAGTGGCATGAGAAATTTGATATGTGTATGTTAACAAATGGTTTTAAATCAAATGAAAGTAATAAATGCATTTATTATAAATCTGGTAATGGTGCTCATGTGATTATTTGTTTATATGTGGATGATTTATAAATTTTTGGAACAAATCTAGATGTAATTAAAAATACCAAATCTTTGCTTAACAATAGTTTTGATATAAAATATATGGGTGAAGCAAATGTTATACTTGGTATGAAAATTACTAGAACTTCTGAAGGTATTTTTCTTGACCAATCTCATTATGTTGAAAAAATATAAATATTTTGATTGCAATCCTGTTTGTACACCTTTTGATTCTAGTATTCATTTAACTCCAACCGGAAAAGATAGTGATATTTTAAATCAAAAGGAGTATGCTAGTATCATTGGTAGTTTGGGATATGCTACAGATTGCACTAGATTTGATATTGCATATGCTGTGGGTGTACTTAGTTGTGACGTCCCAAACCTGTTCTATGACAACATTATGCATTATATCGAAATAGACCAAGAATAAGATGAAACAATTATAATTATATCAACAAACTCAAAAGAAATCCACAAAGGTGTGCATATGTCATGTCATACATACGTCCTTATTGATTAAAAAAAAAAAACAAAATAAGCCAACAACCCTGGCTTAATAGGATAAACAAAATAAAATTCAACTGTACAACATTTTAAGGTATTAAATAAAAAAGGGTAAAAAGGAATGTGTAATATATATATACAACCATTCCTCAAAATCTAGGTAAAGTGCCTTCAATCCAGTCTTCGTGCATCTATTGTTCAACTTGTTCACCTGGGGAATTGCAATTAAGCAGAGGTGAGCTAAGCAGACGAAGCTCAGTAGGTTAACATATACCCTTGCTAACAAGAATCATATAATACATGAAATAATAACAGTTCACAATCACACACAAATAATGCAATACAATCAATAATCCATAAATCTAAATCAAATTACTCAAAATGTCCCATACCACTGAATAACAAGTTAAGATCAATAATTTAAAGATCAGTGCAATGCAATATAAATCATCCGAGTTACACATCATATGGTGTCCCATAATGTATGAGCAACAAGTTCAGATTTACTCATGCCACATATGAAATGTAGTGATATGATTATCCCAAATCCATACTAGGTTCCTCGAGGTATAGATTAATGATAAAGTTACAATCACAGCGTGCACTCTTGCGTCGGTCTTGTGAGAACACCATATTAATCTATATAGGGTGCGCCCACACGTCTGCCCAAGTCAAGTACTGCTTACATGCTTACACGCACTCTTGCGTCAGTCTAAGCCAATACTAACCAAGTCCAGGTTTTATATACATACATATATATATATATATATATATATATATATATATATATATATAGATATAATAATAATAATAACATTTCCTTCATTAGGTGCGCCAACGCGTCTGCCCATCATGTACTGCTTACGCACACTCTTGCATCAGGCTAAGCAAGTACACAATGAATTCTAGTTATTATATTCTCATTTATGCAATAATCATTCATAAGATAATTAATTCATCATATCTCAATCACTCAGAAAATCATAGATGTGCACCAAACATTAATCTGTATTAAATAATCATCAATCTCAATCCAATACTCAATTCTATATAAATTCATATATTACTTTCCCTTTCATATCATAAACATTATTCATGTATGAAAAATCATTCCACATATATTTCCTGTATGCATAATCATTCACCACACAATCCAAATATGCACAACTGTAAATAACAAAAGGCATAAGGTTCCCTACCTTTAAGGATGAACTAAAGATACTTTACACAATTCTATTGAAGACTGGATTAACTCTAAGTATCACCTATCAATCACAATAAATAAGTATTAATAATGTACAAAAATTATATATATATATATAAAACATTTGAACTTAATACAAAACTTACTGCATGAAAACCAGTTTTGGTATTTTGGCCGTATATTTTAGCTCCGTTATTGGAATTTAATAAGTTTTAGTGTTCTGAAAACAAGACTCAAAGATCTACAACTTTGTCTCTAATAGACATGGTCCAAATTCAACGTTTTCAAGGTCAAAAAAATCAATTACATTAGCCTACTGGGTTTGGACGAAAAATCTTTTCACTAATAAAACCAGTTTCAGTAAAATGGACATAACTTTTAGCACAAATGTCCAAATAAGACAAGGTCAGACTTGTTAGAAAACTAATTCGAAAACCTACAAC
The DNA here is from genome assembly GCA_017140935.1 of Hamamelis virginiana. NCBI lineage: Eukaryota > Viridiplantae > Streptophyta > Magnoliopsida > Saxifragales > Hamamelidaceae > Hamamelis > Hamamelis virginiana. The sequence goes on from JAESVK010000164.1 coordinate 36,738, forward strand.
TTTCATAAGAAAGTTCAGCCTAATTCTTCCTCTAACAGTGCCGAAAATATAACTGGAAGAGTGTTTTATTTTTATAAACCCGTTTTCCAAATTTTCCCCAGAATTTTCTTGGTAACCAAACAGTATTTCTTCCATTCAAATTTCACCAAATTCACATATATTAGGCATAAAGCATATACCAACTATTTTAATAAAGAAACTTTGTCTATTTTCAAATATTCATGCCTCAATTCACAAATCAAAGTTTATACCCAATTCACAATTCTAAGAAAAGATGAAATATAGTATATACATAAACATATGTACAACATACCTTGTTCAATTTCACCAAAGAACTATCAATTTAGCAATTTTCCTTCTTCCCCAAATTCCCTGACTCTCTCACGATAAACTCTCTTCTCATGAGCTCAAGATAAGAAGGAAAGGCTGATACTTATCATTTAATTATGAAATTAGGACATAAATGTCCTTTTTAAAATTGTTTTGGTTAATTTAGTAATTTCACATATCCCTTCATTTAAAAAAATTATTTCCTTTCCTAAAACCCATATTTTCTTAAAAAAAACTTCTTTATTAATCCACACTTCCCACATATTTCAAAACACATCTACTTCATTTCACTTATCACTTCATTAACAAATATTTAACACATAAGCACACATCAATTAGTATATAATCACACTAATTTAACACTTAAACATATAATTAGCATTTTAAATTTTTAGGTACTCACATTAGTAGATTTACAAGTAAGCCAAATTTTGAACATTGGAATGCTATAATCCGAGTAATGAGATATTTAAAAAGAACTACTAATTATGGCTTGTTTTGTAAACGATATCCTACTGTACTTGAAGGGTATAGTGATGCATATTGGAATTCCCAATCTGGTTATGTATTTACTTTAGGGGGTGGAGCTATTTGTTAGAGATCTAAGAAACAACAAATAATAGCTAAGTCCACCAAGGAGTCAGAGCTTATAGCTTTGGCATTAGCCAGTGAAGAAGCATGTTGGTTAAGAGATTTATTATCTGAAATACTAATGTGGGAGAAACCTATACCTCCTACCTTAATATATTGTGATAGTTCTACTGCTATTAGCAGAGTACATAATAAATATTACAATGGAAAATTCAAATCTGTAAGGCGTAAACACAGTACTATGAGATCATATTTACGCAAGAGTACTATAACTATAAATTATGTGAAATTTGGTGATAATCTTGCTGATCCTTTAACAAAAGCTCTAACTAGAAATAAGATATAGAAGACATCGACAGGGATAGGACTTGAGCCCAAAAAAAAATTAAATCACCTATGAGGATACCATTCCTAAGGACTGGAGATCCCAAGAACTAGGTTAATGGAAAAACGAATCATAGAGTGGTTTGAATGAACATACACAATAAAAGTCTTAAAAGACTAATTGTCAATCCCTATGAGGCAGTGTATGTCATCCTGTAACGATTTAGAGGTTGAGATTACTTTAATCTCTTAATGAGTTCTATAGCCCTTATGGGTGGGATGTTAGAGTCACGGGGGCATCCTTGATAGACTCACCTATATAGTGTGGAAGTGAGGCCGCTTCCTATGAGCTAATTCTCTATAGCACTTATGAAAATCAGGATAAAGCATATGGTTATAACATGCTGGCTTTTAGAAGTTTAAATGAGAACACCTTGAATAATATGTGTATGACATAATTTTAGTATCCTCAAGCAGTCTTATTTTCAAGGCTTGGTCCACTTTGACTCTAATACTACATTTACTGAAATACTAAGTGAAAGTTTTAAGGCAATGCCACATTCATGATGCATATGGTTCTATTTTTGCCCATAATTTTTTGTTTTTAAATTTTTTTATTAAAATAAGTGGGGGATTGTTGGTGTATTTTCATAAAAAAATAAAACTTACCTATCTTCCATTGTCCCACATTGGTTAGAAGAAAAGAACAATGAGTGGTTTGTTAGCTCTCTTCTTCACTCATGCTTAGTGAAGGCTTAGAGAACTTGGCACCTCACGTGCGCAAGAAGGGAAGAAGGAGGAGGAGGTATGGGTTTTCAAAATGATCTAGCACCTGTAACAGTCCAGAATTCATTTTATAATTTATTTTTTTAATAACCTTCATAAATGGAGTGAATGCCATGTTTAATTCTGCAGCATAGGTTACACCTGTAAATAAAGGACTCCTCTAGGCATTCTAACTCACCAATTCACAAGCTCTCTCTTCTCTCTTTGATTCTCTATA
>JAESVK010000164.1:46871-59336 GCA_017140935.1 Hamamelis virginiana
GATCACTGACGAGGAATAATCTCCCTTGTCGTTTGAGTTGATCAAATGTTCTTCAGGGCATGCTTAGTCGACTAGGATAACTATGTTGGTCGACTAAAGCATTTGAAATACTCTATCAAAGTAATTCGGAGTCGATTAGTCAACTAGGTCATAAGTGTTAGTCGACTAGAACAGTTGAAACACTATGCAAATAGAAATCTGGGCAAGATTAGTCGACTAGGGCATAGGGTTAGTCAACTAGAAATGGTTTTCATGAAAACATACTTACTGCCACTCCTTTAGTTGACTGGGCTTGATGGCTTAGTCGACAAAGTCATGTAAAAAACCAATTTTCATGAAAACTACTAAGTCTTTTGAGTTCAAAATAGCCCACTATAATGTCTACTTAGTTTTGACCAAAATATGATTATCCAAATGAGTCCAAAACTAAGGTAAAGAGGTCAAGGTCTTTTTGAGCCAAATTAGGTTCAATCCTAATTGAGAGATTCACATAATTAAGTCCAAATCACTCACACAAGATAGAAACAAAGTCTTCATGAATAAATCTTCAAATCTTGTGCTAGGCTTGATTAACTTGTGATAGGCTTGAGATTGGCTTCATCTTTGCCATGACTCTCTTCATGGTCCTTAGTGAATATATAGCATATTTATATTCACATAAGGTATAGTAAGGTGTAAGAGCTTCATGGATGCTTCAAAGCAAAGTTGAATTCTTCTTCATTGAGGGCATAAATCATGTTTCTTATAAGTATGTATATACTAAGATGAATATATAAGAATCATAGGATAATCAAGTATTCAACAATGTTAGCCAAATATTCATCCAATAAAGTATGACATATATCACAATGTTTAACAAGGTAATCATATGCATAATAATCATAATACAATGTTTGTTATCATCAAAATCATTTACCAAATATGAATTGAAGCCATAAGGCTGGCTAACACATTCTACCGTGATACTAACTCATATATCAGATAGATAGAGTCCTAAGGTGATATGGATTGCACTCATGCAATCCCATATCACCTTAACCACTTAAGATTAGGACTTATCCTAATCCTATTAGGTTTTCATCCTAAACTAGGATGCTTGCCCTTAATGGGCAGATATTGGACGGGCCATAACCTAGCCCAAAAGTCTAACAATGTTAAATGGTTTCAAAGGTACCTCCTTTTTGGTCCAAGACATAAAAAAAATGTATATGCACCACGCTGAAGCGATTGGCAAGATATCCGGCGCAATATGAAGCTTTCCGGCATCAAAATCCCGTCAGCAAATGTGTTTGATGATCATGATTCATAAAAAATAGGGAAAAAAATCAAGCCTTTACTACATACGAAAATCTAAAAATTTCAAAAATAAAACCAAACCCAAATGTATGTCCGTATGATTAACCCTCACATATGTATTTGTGTATTGAATGAAAAATATATGACAAAACATATATATATATTATGCATTAAAAAAGGTACCTTTGTGGGTTTATGAGATGAAAAATGTATATCTCCTTCGAAGAAATCCGGCGAAGAACGATCTTTTCCGGCGACTATTATTATATGTCCAGCAACACCCCTACGAATAGATGAAACCCACAACCCACGAAGGTGGTCTTGCACAATAACTTGAGTTACTGTTTTGGTTTTTATTTTCAAATAGATTTGATCCCGATTTAATTGGGATATGTCGCTCGTGCCCCTTCTATTATGGAATGTGGCTGTGACATTTTTGGGATTGGATGTCATTCAATTTTTTTACCTCTTTGTATTAAAGGCCAATTTGTTTGGAATAAAGAATCAAGGACCTACCGGGTTACTACTTTTTTTCTTGAACTTACTGGTCCAAAACTCTTAAACAAAGGACCTATAATTACATAACCCTTTTTTTTATTATTTCCCTCTCTTGTATAAGCATGCATTATGTTGTAAATGTTACGTAAGAAGGCTTAACAAAGCATGCACGATGCCAATAACAAGATTTGGTGCCATATAAACAAACTTACATTAATTTTTTTTTATTTCAAATGATCCATTCTCTTTGAGGTGGAGCCAGGAATCCTATTCAGGAGAGGGGAATTTTAATTGATTATTACTACTTTATCCTAATCCAAAAAAATAAAAAACGATTTTGTACAAATTTTTTTATTATGTTAGATTGAGGTAGAAAAAATTGTAAAAATTTATGATCCATTGATACAGACATGCTACTATCAGGTGTACCTAAGGTAACTTGCAGTAAGTGAACTGCTTTAGGATCACTTCCATCACATATTTTGAAAAACTAACTGTTGGATTGGATACCCCTCTCATGAATGTCATGTTTGCCAAAACTCATAGTAATCCAATGGTCTGTTTCTGAAATAACTAACTAGAATGGTGACATATTGAAGAACAAAAATATCACAGTTTTTTGCAGTAAAATTTTTCAAAACCCGACCGTTTGATCACTGTTATTTTTTGTAGACATGACATTCATGATAGGGGTATCCAATCCAACGGTCACTTTCTCAAAATATGTGATGGAAGTGGCCCTAAAGTAGGTCACCTGATGCATCTGGTGCACCTAATAGTGGCATGTCTGTCCATTGATTTTTGTTAAACTACGTTTCAGTTCAATATATTTACAACTGTCCTCGATGGAGCCTATCTTTTGAAAGCATTGTATGATGGCTTCATCATTAACGCTATCAAATGCCCATTTTTCTCAATAAACACAATTAAGCCATCATTCATGAACAATTGATCTCCTATTTTGTTACATAATCAATTCTTTATAATCTTTATAGTAGAAAATGATCCCTCCATAATGGCAGTTGCAACTAGTATAGGGAGGAAAAATAAAAAGAAAAATTATCCAAAAGGTCCTAAGTTTAGAGCTTTCCAATTTTATAGCATGAGATGCTTGAGATTTTGAAAAAAAAAATTACCTATTTGTTATGTTAAAAAAAGTCTTGTACCTAGTGGTATAAAAAGCTTATGTTAGGGGCTTATGGATATATAATCCAAATAAAAATAAATAAGAAAAAAGAGGGATAGGAAAGTAAAATTAAGAGGTAAAACAAGATTGAGGGAAGACATATAAAATTTTAAACTTTTATAAAGTACAAATTTAAAAAAAAAAAAAATTTCCGGGGGGGCTTTCCCCCCCCCCCCCACCCCATGTGGTCTTGCCCTTACATTCTTTTACTTTGCAACCTCAAATATAAGTGCGCTGTTAGCTGGACCTACTATTGAAGAGACATAATTTTGTTATTACTTGTACATTATATGGTAATGTACAATGAAATTACCATTGATTATATAAACATGACTAGATATTTTGATACTAATGAAACTTACACAAACACAATATAACTGAGACAACAACCCTAGTAGTTATCCAAGCTAATTTCTCAATTCCCTGTATATTTGTTTTCCAATAGTAAGTTTTGCATGCTCTTCATGAGTTCATCACAGAATGTAACAACTCATGACAATGTGAAGCGCTCCATCTCGACTCTATGTTCGAGGTCTATCATCGAAGGTGATGCACTGTTAGGCTCTCCATTTCGAGCTGATGTATTTTTGCTTTCAGAAGTACATGCTTCATTGTGCACAATAGGAAGCCATTTAATAAATCCACAGCCGGCCGTATGGTCATCCATCTGAAAACAATGAAAATTAAATGCTTGAAGGTAATCATTTGGGGAGAGAATAGTGGATACAATTTCATTACTCCGACAAGCACTACTAAAACCCTATGTCTATCTTGATGTTGGTCCAATGAATTGTTTCAATCTCAATTAATATATATTATTAATGAACTATATGTTTTCTTTAAACAAAAATTTCTTCGAATATGATGGTGGATGCATACCTTTGCGTTACAGGACAATGCATCATTGGTTCTCAAGGTGAAAGAGTTAGAGGCTAAGTTGGTTGTTATGGACAAAATCAAAGTCAAGACACAGCTTATTGAGAAAAATTAGGTGTGTGCGCAACTTTATCAAGAGGTGCAAGATCTTCTTGATGGCGTGATTGAATCATCTGACTCAGAGTCATATGCTTCTGATTCCGAAGAGAATGACTTGAAAAGGTGTGTGGATGATAGATTTATGTCTCAACAGATGATGACGATGCCATCAAGGAAGTCTTTAAAATAGTAGATGCATGCATATTAAATAATGTAGGTAGTAAGTATGTATGGTGGTTCTATAGTACCATGTTTGGTGGAAGCTATGTATGATGGTTTCATGAAATGTTTGGTGGAAGCTTTTTGGAACCTATTTCACTTGGGGAGTTATGAAAATAGATTCACTAGAAATTAGGTGGAGCTCTTAGTTGGCCTACCTTTTTTATTATGTAAGATTGATGAATTTTAATGAAATTATGTGGACTATGATGTTCCTATGATATATTCATGTGTGCACTTAGTCTTTTAACTTAGGAAGGTTGAGTCTTGTTAATATTGGCATTGTGCATGCTTTGATAAGCCTTCTCACGTAACATTTACAATGTAATGCATGCTTATACAAGATAGGGAAATAAAAAAAAAAAATCTCTTACTAACATATAAATCCAGCTGCAAGATGGAATAGTTGCTGGATATGTTACTGGCTTTGGAATTACTTTAATGACAACTATAATGCAGTGGTAGGGTAGAAATACAATAAACTATCTAAATGCCCAGCGGCTATTCCATATTGAGCCTGGAATTATTTCTTTGGCAGGTACAAATATAAAATTTTGGGTTAGGGTACAAATATATATGTATTTGTTAGGGTACAAATATAAAATTTTGCGAGATCTACTATGTATATATGTATTTGTTAGGGTACAAATATAAAATTTTGGGCTTTATAATCTAACTTGAGCTATTCAGATAGGCTTTTGGTTAGCCATCATGGATAAGGGCCTGATTAATATTATAGATTGAATTAGGGCATAGAGGAACCAAATTTAGAGCCCAAAATGAAAGAAGTAGAATTGGGATTGGACTTAATAGTCAGTGAGTAAGAATCAAGAGGTGAAAATAAATTTTGTTGGCATCAAATTTTGACCAAATCAAAATCAGTCTAGAGAGAGAAGTAGGTTCTATTAAAGATGAGTGATTACCTATTTTTGTGAGACTTGTGGCACAAGATTAGCAACCAACAAAGAAGTGGAAGCACTCATCAACTCCCACGTTCACCCATGATCTCCCATGAAGCCAACTTACAGAAGAGTGAAGAGCAAGCAACAAGAGTGGGCATCAAGCAACGGTTCTACCAATTTGCCTATAAATACATAGATGGAGGCAACAAGAAGAAATATACTCAACGTCAACACCAAACTACTGTTAGTTTTCAGTTTATCCGGTTCAAAGCTTCTATTTTCCTGTATTGCTTTCAATTTCATAGTTGTAATCGCACATTCTTTACTTCAATGGTAATTTCTTTAATTCAATAGCTTGCTTTAATTTCATAGATTAGCTTGCTTTCAATTCATAAACTAGATTGCTTTCAATTCATGATCTAGGTTGCTTTCAATTCATTGTAATTTATTTTATTTTGGTAAAGTCCTATTAATCAAATCAAGGCAAAGAAGAACTCCGATAAGGGAAGAACCCCAACCCTTCACAATTGCTACCATTCACCCAATCGAGACTTTCAAGGTGGCTTACTGATTGGTCAAAAATCAATTTGATTGATTTCTTGGCTTTCCTCTGATCAATCGATGCTCAGGGTCAAAAGGATTGGCTTCAATTGAACCAATTTAGTTCTAGTACGCCCGCGCATCTCACAAAAGCCAATTTGTGTGCAAACAATATCAAAATGAAATGTCATGCATTATTTCCCAACTCTTCATATAATTGGAAAATGAATAAATGTAAATGCTTCAAAATAAATGAACAAAAATAAAATGAAATCACTTATCGATTGAGGCTTGTAAATGGATAATTACTCAAAATCCCTTTAGCTTGTTTCTTAAGAGTCCTCTTTTTAATTAGTTTCTTATTCTAAATAAATTTAATATTATTCCTTCTTTATCAAGTCTTTTTAATTGTGAATAATTCTTTTCAAACTAGAGACTTTCTTATACTTTAGTTATGTATATTTTTATATTATATTATCCTTTTAGCATATGCTTACATAAGCTTATGTAAGCTTTGGCTAATAGATAATTATTGGATATATATTTTGAAAAACTGACCATTGGATTATATATTATACTTATGCATGTCATGCAAGCCAAAATTTACAGTAATCCAACGATCACTTTTTCAAAATATGTATCCCACAATTTATCTATTAGCTTCATACTTACATAACTTATGTAAGCATATATGATTGCATCGTAAATATGCATATTTTTCTACATCTTTTGCTGTAAACTTGTGTATGCATAGTTTTGCATTTTTATTATAAGATTAATCTTATTTGTTGTAAACTTTTCTTGTAGGTTTGTGAATGCTAATAATGCTCATTAAAGGGTTTTGAAAGCTTACATCCCTTTGATGAGGGCTGCATAGAAGTGCAAATAAGGGCAATTTGAGTGTTTCTGAAATATCTCTCTTTGAAATGAATTAGAGCATGAGAAGACTATAGTTAGAAACTAGTCTTCTCAAGCTTTCTAAGCATAAAAAGATTACCCAAGTCTGAGTTCTGACGAGAAGATAAAAATTATTAAAGTTGAGGACACTAGTTCAATCAGCTGAAGTTCTACTTGTTGAACTCCATCACTACAGCCACCAGCAACTAGTTTAATCAGTTGAACATGAAAGCCCTACCGGTTGAACTCTACCCGAGGCCCAACCCCACCCACCCTTACCTCACCCACAACCTACAGTTACAGCAGTTGGGTGAGTTCGGTGAGGTGGATTTGATGATTTTTTTGTGGGTTGTTTCGGTTGGCAGGTGCAAAGGTGATAACTCGTCCTAGACCCGACCCACTTGCCAACTAACTGTATATAAATAAATAATATATTTATATAAATAAATTTCATTACTAATTTAAACTTACAAAATACAAACTATAAATTCCTAAAAGTTTTTTCTCATTTTATTTTCATTACACGACCGACGACCGCTACCCTTTTATTTGATTTTCTTTAGAGGTCTTTATTGAGATAATTTGAAGATGCACTTATTTTGTTGGATATGCTTACAATTTTGAATGTGATATCATCTACTAGTTTGCAAGATTTTTGAATAACAAGGCATCTTTCTTATTATATATCTAGTTAGTAGCTTCTATTGTTGTAGGGTAATTTGTTTTGGTACTTTAGTTTATTAGTGTTGAAAGAATTGTTTGGATTATAGTTTAATCATCAAAAAACATAGTATTACATTGTTAGATAAGAATTTGAGGTGTCATTGCTTGTTAAAATGATTTTAGGTACTTTAGGTGTTTATTTAATAATAATAAAAAGAATGGCTTGACCCATTCAACCCACAGTTGAAATCCGCCCAACTCATCGGTTGTTAAGGTGTGCAGGTTAGTTGGCAGTTGGGAGGATTAGCCACATGAGTACAGATTTGAGTAAAAAAACTCTAAGCAAAGAGAGTGAAGCAAATAAACTTGAGGGATTATCAGTCGCCCTGTAATCAAGCACACTTCTATTGTCGAGTATATTCCTCCAAGGATCATGTACTTGACATATTTATCAGCATTAGAGGCATCGTCACCAAAAGCATGCTAGATTTCATCAACCAACATTCCCTCTTCCATGTCAAACCTCCTCGGCAGGATTTGTAGTTAGGGTGGGCGAAATTCTAAAAAAAATGAAATTTAAGGTTTCATCTTTTAAAAGTAACATGAAAAGAATCTTTTAAAACTAATAAATTATTTATATTTAATGCACAAAAGCACAAAAACACTAGTAAATGAAACATAAATCATCAAAAAATAATTCATATTAAAAAAATATTCACTAATCGATCACAATTGTCCCCTTCGAGTCTTCATTTTTTGAAAGTGTTGTATGAATGTGTATGCACAATGCGGCGCCTTGTGATAACATAGTGATAATAATATTATAATGACAATTTTCAAGGAAATTGAATTGACAAAGTATATATATTAAATTCCAGGAAAAGAAAACTAGTCTAACTAATTCTACATCAGAAGCGAGATTCTGTTTGGCCCCCCAATGAAAGAAAACTATAAATATGGGAAGAACTTTATAACTAGCTTCAACCTTAATTTCATTGATTCCTATAAAAACTCTTTTGCTGTCATATAAATTATAACCCAGGCCAACTTGATATTTGTCATATTTTGAGGTACAATGAAATTAGAATCACTAATGTTTTCTTTTGACCTTTTGGTTATACTGAGGCTATTAGGGTGGAATCAACAATCAATAACTCTTTTGATGGGATTTAGGGAAGCCATAAGATTTAGAGTTCCTAAAAACATTGTTGAAGATGGCATTAATAATGTTATCAAGTGGGTTAAAGATAGTCGGATAGATGTGGAGGTTAAATGAAGTTTTCCACCTAGCTCATCCAACCTATTCATTTTAAATTTGTGTCCATTTTAAATTTGTGACTGGCCTCAATTATGGGTTGTGTTAAGCCTAGTTTAAGAAGTTTGGTTTAAATTTGTGACTGGCCTCAACTTGTCCATTATATTTCATAAGTTGATTGTGGCCCAAAAAGGTGGGGAAGGTGAATAGGTGATACAAGTAATAGTTTGAAGCTGATTAATAAACGTAGAGAAAGTTGTTGAACACATTGTGAATATGCATAGGAGCCAATATTCACATTTCACAAACAGAGAACAGAGAACATGAGAACACATTATGGAGCTATTCTAGAGCTATTCAAACAGAGAACATGAGAAACCTTAAGGAGGGAGAAAGGGGAGTATGATTATGGTCTATGGAGCTATTCAAACAGTCAAATAGAGAACACATTATGAGACAGAGAGCGAGAGGGAACTAGAGAAGTACCGATTACCGAAGGTGAAAACTGAAGAGCCACAGCCTGCAGCTCTCAGCTCGCAAGTGAGGTCACCGGTGAGTCGGTGACGATGGTGAGGAAGCCGAAAAGCTGGTGGCCTGGTGATCGCTCTCTTTCTCTCTTCTCAGAATATCGGCCAAACCCAAAAAGTTGAGTTTTGTTTTGCTTTGGGGGAAAACAAAAGAGCAGGAGAGAAGCTGTCTCTGGGTTTGCTTCGGGGAAAAGAAAACAACAGCTATCTCTTCTAAAGAAAAAAAAAATTCAAAAAGTGAGGGTGGGCAGTTGACCACCCTTGCCCCACATCAGCTACGTCCCTGCTCCTTGCTCACCCTCTAATATAAACCACACTCAAAACCAATCGCATACCCGAATCCAAAAATTATCCAAAAACCCCCCAAAATAAAATATTAAATTACCAAATCACATATTAAATCAATAAGAAAAATAGAAATGAAAAATATTTGAAATACCTTCTAGATCAGTAAATAAAGAAGAGATGAAAAATTACCAGATTGTGTGCTTGACGTATTTATCGACATTAGAGACCTCATCAATAAAAGCATGCCAGATTTCACCAACCAACATCCCCTCTTCTATGCCAAACCTCTTCACTCACCCTCTAATATATATATTGCACTCGGAACCAATCGCACACCCAAATCCTCAAATTATCCAAAAACCCCAAAATAAATTCCTAAATTACCAAATCCCTTATTAAATCAATAAGAAAAATAGAATTGAAATTTTGTGAAATACCTTTCAGATTAGTAAATCAAGAAGAGATGAATATAGAAATGAAAAATATTTGAAATACTTCCAATCGCACACCCAAATCCTAAAATTATCCAAAAAACCCCAAAATAAAATCCTAAATTACCAAATCCTCTATTAAATCAATAAAAAAAAATTGAAATGAAAATTATTTGAAATACCTTCCAGATTTGTAAATCAAAAAGAGATAAAAATATTTGAAATACCAAATCCCTAGTAGAAGTCCCGGGTGATGCCCAGGTTAAGAAAAATTGGATCACTAAAAATTATAAATGACTAATTCATAAATATATATATATATATATATATATATTTGCTTAAACTAAATAAAATATCAACACAATTCATAAATATTACGTACATCCTTCTCTTTATGTGTAGTTTTGGGTAATAATTGTTAAACATTTTATGAATAGATGAGGGCCAATTTACATTGCTATGGAAGTCAAACTTCTATGTTTATATAAGCTTATATAAGCTAACTTGAAGAGCAATAGGAAAAGAATTTGAAATATTTGGCCAGGGTTACCAAAGAGCAAAGTACTCAAATTGCTTGCAATTACTCTAGATTAAATGTCTTTGTGAGCTGCATCAGAGTTGGATAACTTGCTTTTTTGAAATGAAGTTGAAAAGAACTGTGTATAGATCTTCTACTTTTTTCCAAGCAATGGAAGATTTCTAAGTCCTGAGCTATACCAAACAAAAAAAATATTTCCAAGTAAAATTTTCTGGAATGAATCTAAATCTTGAAAACAACTATGTAATAATCACAAAGACTATGAAGATTACCTCATAAAAATATCACAAGGCTATGGATAAAGCATTTTATTGCTTTATACATATGTCAGTACCCAAGTTTCAAAATCAGTTTAAGCATAATTGGCATGAGTTTAGACATTCAACATTAGTGACATGTAATACTTCATGTGATCTATCTTGAAGTGAGAATTTAATTATTAAAAAAAAAAAAATTTAATAAAGAGGAAAAGTAAAGAAAAGGTATATGGAATGCAAGAAATGGAAAGGTGCAAAGCTGCTTACTGTCCCACTAACAGTTGGTTCTGGTATGTGAAGAAAGCTGGTCGGTCAAGTTGCTTAATATATTCCTCCAAGAATATATATTAAGAAAAATGTAAATGAACCATATTCGCCTCAAATTAAACTTGAAACCCAAATATAAGAAGTGCCTAGCAATCACAAGCTATGGGAAAAGTCCTGAATGCTGAAGATACTAAATATTTTTAAGAGGAGGTATAATAAAACAAATTACTTTATTTAAGGGGATGTTTGGAAATACCATGAAAATAAAATCATGTCACTGTTTATCACATTGCATCTTAAATGAGTTTGTTTTGCTGCCCACAACATTTGAAATGAGTTGATTGCATAGTATGCAAATATACACCATAGCATTGCCACGATCTCTGTTATAAAGCAATCGTGTAGACAGATATCGACAGAGAACTCGTTAGTCAGTAAAGTCCGCGGCAGGTGCTATTGTTAGTAAAGCAAGTCATTTTTGCTCAGTACTCGATTGATTAAAAGAAATTCATTATATCTTAATTAGTTTTCAGTTATGAATAGATGCCCCCTAACCCAATAATATATCTACATCAAATTTCATTGGTCTAGCTAATTTTCACAATTCTTACAACAGATTGATTTCATAAAAACTATGAAAATTATCTCATAAAAATATCACAAGGTTCTGTTATAATTTGAAAATCACATATGTACTTCATAATATATGGAAAGATTTGAAAATCAAAACCTATACAAAGCTTTATATATCATCAAACCATGTAATCATCACAAAGACTATGAAGATTTTAACAGTAGCAGCAGTAGAAACCCAAAAATCAGAATTAAAAATCTCCAAAAAAAAAAAATTTGGTGGATGCATTAATTGGTATTTATGGTTGGACATCAACCTCAAGCAGCTAAGTACATAACATGTATTTAGAAAATAAAAAATAAATTAAAAAGAACAAACAAACAATTAATCAAGGAAAATTGTATTACTATGGCTATTTTTCTTTTTATGAAAATATTTTCCAGTGACTGGGATTAGGCACTCGAAAATAATTAATCCAAAATCTGTAAAAGAAGATTCCACTAATTTTATGGAAATGATTACCAACCATCATACAGCACTGCTCTTGAAGAAGGCTCATCAGCTGCTTTAAATGGCTCAAAAGAGAGAAATCTAATGGGCTACTTAGAGAATATTCTCCACATGGTCCCTCTGAATTATGTTTCACAAGTAACACATCTCCCATACAGAGTAATGGCCAAGTAAGGTTTAAAACTTAGAAGTTAAAGGTAATGCAAGTATTGTTGTGCACAAACTAAAACAAATAACAACATCTAGAAAAAGCATTTAGTGATATTCTAGAAAATTAGACCAGTAAATGCATGAAATTAACCACCAAAAACGTATTTAGGTCATTATATAATTTATTATGGGGTGTTACAATGCCCCGTGAAAATTGATTCAATCATTGTTTCTTACAAAGATTGGACGACCCAAATGTGTTTTCAACAACATTTAATTGAGAGCTACCTGTATGAAGATTATAGATAAATTCAATTATAGATAATTTTCCATAGCATATTTACCTTCCTTTTAAAATTAAAAAAAAAAAAAAAATGAGATAAGATAAGAAGAACTAATACCAAAGACCCACCGAAAATCTCTATTCTCTAAGAGGAAAAAAACTCTGAGAACTAAAACTCCTCAAAAGCCTATTAATTGAGCACTGCATGT